>JAAFCF010002710.1:2345155-2561605 GCA_013389785.1 Helicorthomorpha holstii | reverse complement strand
ACTTTATTAACAACTTGCGAGAATTTTATGTCTTGTTTGAGCAGGAAAAGGAAACTTTCAACTCTCCAAATCATAACAATATTTTATCTTGACAAATCGCTAAGGCTGTCAGATTGAAATTTAAAGTGCGAGAAGAGTAAGCGAATGGGAGAATGGTGAATCTCTATTCGGGTTCAATTTTTTTAAATTAGTAAGATGTCCACGTGTGTTTTATGACTGATGTGCTGTAAATTACAGTATTTTCTTCCTCCATCATTCCTACAAATTTAGGATGGAGAAAATAAACCTAAATTGAAGTTTGGAAAGATTTTTTTTTATTATTTGTAAGAAACGATTTTTTTTTTTTTTTTGAGTTAATGGAAGGTGACAAAGGGCCGAAATACGTGAGGGACTATTTTTATTATGATTGTCACGGAATCAGGACGAACATTACGTTTTCTTGTCGACATTTTTTGAAAGTCGTTTCTACCTCTTTCAAATTTGATCCTTTTTCAAAGGCGTAAGCTTGGGCTACTGATAAGAGATCTAAAAATAGTGGATGGTCAAGAATTGGTGTTTCACTCATCGTTTTTCTTTTTTTTTTCTTTTTTATATTTATGATCTGAATCAATTTGGATTCTCACTAACATTAATAACATATTTTTTAAAAAATTTTTTTTTATTGTTATCAAAAATAAAAAGAATCTTTTGGTGATAGCTTAAAATCGCTTTTGGCGATGCTTATGATGGGGCAGTGCACTGTATATTATGATGTGCACGGTCCATTCTGAATTTATTTCCATTCAAATCCTAACATAATTTATCACTTTGGAAATACTAGAGATATAAACCGTCTGAAAAGCTGAAACGTTGAAAGAACGCGTTAAGCATCGCAAATGTTCATTTCTGACACTAATCTTGAAATAATTTGAGTTTAGAAATGTGAAGAAATACAATGTAGAAGTCGCTCTAGTGTACAGTACGTGTATGTTTGAAGATGAAATGAAAAGATCAATTCAAAGTGTTCTGCTCACTTTTCAGTTTCATATACTGTATGCTTACCTTTGGATATACTTTTTCACGTTTATTATTGCGTTATCATATTACGTTTAAAATTGTTAGTGAATATTAGTTTATTTGTTTGATATTTTACAGTTTACGTCTACTATTCGAAATCTTTGCCAAATCTTAATCAATTTTTTTAGTAATTTTATTTGATGTTTTAATTTTAATTAGAACACTTAAGAGTTGCAATACAATTGATAAATCTGTTATTTTGAGAACTAGTGATAATTTCTCTGTGATTGAAGTTGGTGGCAACTATGGCAGCCAACTATCGCTTAAGAACGAGTGGCTTTATCTGAAGTTATCACTCTGGCATATAAATTTTTTTTGAAAGTGATTTTTGTTAATAGTATTATTGTGAGTGCCATTTGTTCAAATGGCAAATCTCCATTGTAATATTGAGTTTTTATTCGATTTTTTTTCTACGTCTATCACACTAGATGATCCGATTTTCTTACCAAATAGGTCATTGAGCATTACGATTTCTCTGTCTCCACGGAGCAGCAAACAAACCGAAAACCAGCATTTTTGATGGCTTCTTTTTTTCGTTCTTTCCTGCCTTAAAGTATAAAGATGACTTCAATTCGTTTTTTCTGCCTGGCTTCAAATTTGTTTTCTGTGATTTCAAAAAAGGAAAATTTTTTCTTTCTTCTTGTGTTATTGTCGGCGCTTAAGCCCATCAATTTGAGAGATTGCGAATTTTATTCCATCACGTCAGGGACTACTTCAACTTTAACTTAAGAAATCGACTTTTTAAATACTAAAGAAAGTATTGTATTGGTGTTTAAAAAAGTCATTTCCGTTTAAATTGCATTAAAGAAAATTGGAAGCAGAGCGTAAATTGCTATACATTTGCCTAATACGAGTATTTCAATGCTAGTGACTCTTATGTATGGTCACTTTCATGGTTTTGCACGTTTAAGTGCAAACGCGTATACTCATGATTCTCAACCATTTGATGCTCGCGTACCTCTCCTTTTAAAGTGTTTTTGTAATTTATTAAACCCGATATAATCATCTGGTTACAATTGCTTTAATTGATAACATATCATTATTCTACTTATTTATTTTGGAACATTATTTTTTTACTTATTGTAGGTCGCATTTTTTAGTAATTTACACGAATTTTTACTGCTTTTTAACTTTTACTAAATTTCTGTTTAAGAAGTTATTAGAATTTAAATTGACTGGTTTTTATTAACTATTTAGACATGTTAATCGACATTTTTTAAATGATTGAGTCAGTATCAGAAAATTATTTGTTTACCTCTTGAATGCATTTCATGTACCAAAGTTTGGGAATCACTAAAGTGGATTCAGTGGAACTTTTGTTGAAAAACTTTTTTCTGAATGGTGATATGGTCTCTTTTGTATACTTTGAACTTTGTACATGCTTGAACGATCGATGCCAACTTTTCTTATTCTCAATTCAATCCGGATACTTACTAGAAAAAGTAAAAGAATAAGAAGGCTTGCGTTCGATTTGGGTGTAAAGGAGTAAAAGTGAGGATTTCTATCAAACTTGTATATGTTTGGTCTTTTTCTTTGTGGCAAAATCTCCGTTTCAACTCTTTTTCGTTTGGCGTCACGTCCATCCCGTAATCCAATTGCCGGATCGGATTGTGATTGAAGAGATGCTAAGAAGAATGTGTAGAATAAGAGAGGGGATGGGAAAATAGTAGATGTATCAAGGATCGATTGTGAACCTTTTCTACCTAAATATACAACCAACTTTAAGGTATTGCTTTGGCAGTTCTTTGCTCGATTTACTTTTGAAGTTGACTTTGACTTAACAGAGCAGAAAAAGCTAGTGCTAATTGGGCATATGGTACATGTAAGCAGCTGTCCAGTCGAATGGCAATGAGCTAGTTGCTAGATTTCGTTCTCTCTCTCTTTCAGCATCACAGATTGAATTGTGAAATGAGCTGCTTTTTATAAGCTGATTGCCTATTATTTCTACTTCAACTTTTGAGCTTAATCTAGTTGGACAAAAAGTATTTTCAGTTTGGTACCAACTTGAATTTATGTGTTTATAATCGTTTTTATGCCACGGTTTTACCACCCACTGATAAATGGGCTTAAAATTGTTTTCTCCATCCATACGGGTATTGAGGAAAAGCAAAGATGGCTGTAGCTGTACTCTTTGTCATAAACGGTTTAAGTACGCCAATAATGTTTACTTTATGCCATTCTTCCACTTCGTGCTCGCTTTTCTTTTCTTTTTCATGTCCATTTTATAGCTTTTCGTATTGATTTATTCCTCCCCGAAAACCTAAGAAGAGCATCTCTATGTCTGAAAATCTTTTCCAAAATGGGGTGTGATTGATCGAATGACCACATTCAAACATTGAAGATGGCAGTCAGGCCACCAAAACATTATGCTGTGTTAACTTTCAGAGGTCTAATACGTTGTTGCTTTCACATATTTTCAATGCAGAATTATTTTTCATATGAATTAATTCTGAACCGTGGAGTATGGAATGGAAATGCAGTTGAAAATTGCTTTCAACTCTCACATTTTTGGATTTTATTGAACCAGCGTTGGCAAGTGAATAACCCATGCATAATAAAGGCTGGAATGGACTATAAATGCATAAAACATGCAACTTTTAATAACAAAATGAAGGCAGAAAGTGCGTTTGGTAAAATAATTTCAATTTATAACTAAATTTTTAGCGTTTGGAAACAGTATTTAGCATTTCTTGACTAAAATTTGGTTTTGAAATTGTTTGAGTGCTTATAAGCTTCAGCATGTTGTTTTCCATGGGCGTTATTTTCTCTGTCTGCTTCGTCAACTCGATACTAACCGAATTTTGTTAATCATATTATTGGAAGTTCGTTCATTTTGTGATTAGGTCGTAACTAAATCACGACTTTTTGATGTCTTAACTTGTAATATATGGTCCAAACATTAATTCAGGGTGATTAATAAAAGGACCGCAGGCTATTTTGGTGGCATTGATAGCTTCCCTGTTTTTATGACGTTTGTTTGGGCAGATAATTTTACGCCGATGTTAATGTGGCATAAAAGCCAAAATCGCTGTCATAACTTTTCGAAGTTGGTCCTGCGAGTGTTTGTGAGAGAGGGTTGAATGTGTTTTTCTAAAGACATTTCTCAGAGATGTCATTCAGCCAGTGTTGAGCCGCCATTGCTTAATTTTTACGGTGGGACCTTTTATTTCATGTTATTGATTCACTTTTCAAGTTAGCAGACGACTCCTACTATACATAAAAGATTCACGTTTATATTTGGGTTTTTCGAAATTTGAGTTTTTAAATTTGTTTGTAATTAAATCTTGTGTTTTAAGAATCAGATCGAGGCTTTAAAATCGTGATATTTTAACACTGTACACAATTTGGGTGGTCTTTGTTTTAAACTTCCAAATAAACTCCTGTGTTGTTGACGAAATTTGATGCTCAATTTACAATAACTGTTCACCAATTGAAATCTTTTGGAATAAAGAGCTCTCGGACCGCATGTTGAGAACTGTCTGGTGTAGTTCTGTAGTAAAAGTATGAGAAAAATAAATCCGAAGAGATTTGCAGCCAAATTGGATATAATGAATTTTGTTAATAACAGTTGGAGGGAAATAGTGGACGGGATTTTCGATAAGTCCTTAACCATCATCCACGGTGGTGACGGTGGCTGCCATGAAAAAACTAATAAAACCTGTAGTTTTGCCACGAGCACAAGTGGCTGCAAATGTAAAGCTTTCGACGCAATTTAAACGTCAAATATTTCGGAAATGAACAACGCCACTCTCAAAGTTTTTTTTAGAGTTTTCTTTCTGATGTTTTTTTTGATATCAGACAGTCATAATGTTTTTGTGGTCAGCAGCTGATGTCAACAAAGTAAATACCGCAGTATAGTTGACATGTTTGGGGCGATAATGTTATTTGTACAGTTTATCCAATATTTTTTTTGTATGCGTGCAAAAATAAAAAGTTTAATCGATATTTTTAAAGAAGAGAAGGAGAAATTGAGTTTTGTTTTTGAATTCGGGACTTTACTTAAGAAAGTTAAGTATTTAACCATCAGTCACTCGTTACTTTATCGATCCGCAATTAAGGTAAATGTAATTTCCCAACAACGTGTAATTACTCCTTTAATTGACAAGAAGGCGTCGTATTACTAAGAAGAAAAAAAATCGATCTGAAACCATTAGTGCAACAACTGGAATTTTGAGATCAATTTTTATCCCTCTTCCATAAACGTAACGTGGGTTGTTCAAAAAGTAAACTACGTCCTGGTTTATTTTAAATTTTTATACAGCAAAAAAAAAAATAAAAAAAAATAGGAAGTTAAAATTTAGCATTGAAATTCATGCATACAATATAGATTTTTTTTGTCATTTATTTAGTTTTTTTATTGGCTTTGTTACAGTATTTAAATACTTAAAATTGTATTCATTAGCTAATGGATGTTTGGAACCTGGTGAAAACTTGTTAAAAATCTGAATGGGGGCGCAAAAATTTAATTTTTTAAGTAATTCTACATGTATTCAGAAATTACAGAAGTATCAAGTGCAATTGTTTACTTTTTAAAAGAAATTTCAGATGATCACAACTGAGGTTTTTTATAAGTAGGAATTAACTTTATTTTGTGATCAACCCTGAGTAATTTACCTTTATTTAGTTATTTTTTTTAAGACGTTCTGTGCTTGTCGTTGGCTACTTTGAAATTAATTAACGTTTATAAATGACGCACTGTCGTTGTTTAGATCCTGAAAATACTTTATGCACTTTTAATTATGTGTCCAAGTTGGAGTTTTTTTTGAAACGAATTAGTGTCACGTTGATTGCCAAGTGTTTTCTCATTTACATTAAACGAAAGAAGGTTTCGATAGCAAACTTATTTTACATGTATTTTTTAATTATTAATGATCACATTTTTTCTGGCTGATTTTTAATTGCATATATTAGGAAAACGGTGGGCCAGTATTAGTTTATGTGGATGACGTCTGTTTTACCCCATACCTCGATAATGATGATGCCTATGTCCTATGTCATGGTTCACGACAACATGCCAATTATTGAAAGGTAGGATTTGATGTTCATGATTTATTTATACAGTAAGTTAGTTAAGAATCGCTAAATAACGGCGGTTAGCGTTATTATTTGGTCAGTGCAACGACTTGTAAGTGTGACTTTGCAACATGGGAAGTAAACCATTTGCTAACTTTTTAAAAAATTACCGCGTTAAAATATTTTTACGTAATACAGTGGTTATTTTGTGGTACTTTTTACATGTACTGCACAAGAAACTTAACTTAGAAACTATCGATCGTTGTGAGACTGAATTTAATGATCAATAATTAATTATTATAATGAAATACCCTGATTATTTAGATCTAAAAAGATGTAGTAGTCATTGAGATTTGTTATACATGTTTAGTATGACTGTAAAATGGTTGTGTGATGTTATTTTGGAATCGGCGTAAAAAAAATTTCTTTTGTGTGTGGGTGATCGTTTTTCACTGAAAAGTTTACTCTAATAGAGGTGGTGTTGAAAGGGGCTGGGAGGGTTTTTCAAGTGTCTATATTTGGTTGAACCTTAACTTGGTCTATTGTTAGATATAATGTGACAGCAGTGCAGCTCAGATCTGCCAAACTTGTGCTTTTTTAATTGCTGGAATGTGCATGTTTTATGGAGAACTACCGGTATATTGTTGGCGAGAGATGAAAAATTTTTGTTTAATACTATAGCTCCAGATTTAGATAAAAATCAAACATTGAGTTGCTTTGTTAAAGCGATAGGATATGCACACTCCCAACACAATACAGTACCGTGTAGGAGTGCGTGGTGTTATCGTGCGAGCTCCAAAGATCTAGTGGTGTTTGCATATGATGAAAACCGCAATTTAAGAGCGAAGAAAAGACAGCGGCATCTCGGGAGACTCAATTAAAACTTGCACCAACTATCGAGGATTTTGATATTCTATTACGCTGAAGGCGATTTTTGTGGTTCTCGCCAAAAAATCTTGGGCAAGATTTATAGTATGTTAAAGTCAGAGAATTATGTGTGTATGCTGGTAGAAACTTAGTTGCGATTGTGGTTGTGGGCACCATTCTTAGTCACCCAACATTGTCAGTCAGTATCGTACTGCCCGGATTAAAGGCAAGCATCAGAAAGATCTGAGCACCGAAAAATGGTGCTATCTTTTGAGTGTTAATTATTGAAAGTGTAAATTACTAGAAGTGGGTAATTATGGGATGAAGGGTCTACAAAATGCTTTGAAAGCGGTGTGAATTACAAGAGCATGTTCTAACATTGGCAAGGTTGAGGAATGAATATTAAAAATCGAATCAAATGAAAGCTAATGAAAATTAATTTAGTTATTTGTCTTAGGGTGAGAAGTGCTATACTGATAAATAATTAATGGAGGAATGTTCTGGTTAGTAACTGTTAAAATCTGCAGAGGAACATTTGAAACAGTTATTAATGTATTTTCTTAATGATAAATTAAGGATTTGCTTTAAGGTTGTAATTTTTATTTAAGTTTGGTTAAGGTAGTATAGCACGCAGAAATATTAGATTGAATGGTAACCGGAAGCAATTTCTTTAACGTTTTATTTGCATTGTTTTATATTTCTTGGGTATAATTTAACTGTTGTAGGTTTATTGTAGTGCATCTTACTAAATATTATGTGTGTTCTCTCGATAATACCATATGATTAGCGTTGAAATGTGGGCGGAGTTTGCCATTTGCAAACTAGCCAATTTGAAAGTCAAATTAACGGAAATGGCTATTATTTTGTGGTTGACTTCTGACTTGAAAGTTTACGAAGCTAATGGGATATAACTCAAGCGCGTTGCGGCTTTTGCATCTACAGTAGATGAAGTTGGAGGAATGGCGAATTGGGGGTTGAGACCGAGAAATAAGCTGTCAATGTTGCTTTAGGGAGAATGTTAATTTATTTGACATCAGTAGCTTTCTGACGATTAGAAGAAACCAAATAGCCGTCGATTGTTTGTTTCTGAGGTCAAAATTTGCAGTCAATTGATTATTATACATGCAGATGGAATGGAATAGTGACTTGCTAAACGGAATAGCAAACGGACGAAGGTCTCATTTACAAAATGTTTATAAAAGAAATTGTTTTAATATTTAATAGAAACGGCAAAAGATTACTAAACGTTTGCAAATAAACCTGGAAACCAGTGAAGGTTGTAAGAAATATTAAGTGGTTAAAAAATTTAAATATGGTGTACTGATTTGTTAAAAATAATTAAAGTTTTCCACTACAAACAAAATGATGTTAAATCTAGCCATTAACACGCCGCTGAATGGACTAGCGTCACTGGAAGCATGAAATATATATTTTTGGGAATTAGGCAGAATTATGTTTTGAGTAAAAAGCATGAGAGAAATAGCATAGTAAAATAAGGTGGTGCAGTTTTTATGGAGGCACTTTGAGAATTTCCTGTATAGAATTTGAAATGTGGTGTCTCTGGGGATCGAGTCATTTGGCTTATTTGTTTTGAAGAAGATTTTTGTAAATAACGCTTTCAGTTTACTTAATACTGTATATAAATGTAGTGCATGAATGGTAATAGGTTTGAAGATAGGTATGTGCTTGTGCAAGTGCTTTCTGCCTGTACTGTATTCAGGATAGAGTCTTACCAATTTGGACTAGAGCATTAGCTAACAGTCACCCAACTGGAGATGTTGATTGCGCGATTTTGCTAGAATGGTTGTCGTATATTACAGTCGTAAAAGTGGGAAATGGATTTGCTAAAGTAACCTGCGCAAAATAGGATAGTTTTGCTCCTAGGTAGCATCGTACTATCGAAATCCATATACTGTACTAACATACGAAATAAGTTGCTGTAGAAAATGGGGTTGCTGCTTTTGTAAAGTACATTTTTGCTTCTATTAAGATACACGTGACTTTATTAAAAATGCAAGTAATGATCCATTTAGTTCATTTTGCCAGCTTAATTTTGTTTAACCTTGTTTTTCTTATTTTTCGATTTATTTTTGCATGGTTGCTGGTAGTTTATTGACAAGTTAGAGTGGCGATACGTGGCGCTAATCGTGTTACATTTGCAATTGGAATTGAATTGTTGCGTGGGCTTCTATCATTCTGGCTGATAATTCAAAATCGGCCGTTAATTACATTTGCCAGGTGAATGTAAGCAGATAGGTGTGCTGTTGTTTAAAATGTCACAACATGCGGTTTAGTAGATAAATTTGTTTAAAATCGTTCTAGCTTGGTCATTTAACGACTCTTATAAATTCGTTTTGCTAATTGTTTCGTTTGAACTATTTTTAGTGACTCTGAATAGCCTTGCTTCAATCCTAAATTTAGACGTTGCGTTTTCGACTTGGATTAATTCGTTTGTGCTTTGAGAAACTAAATTTATCAGTACTGTCAATAGTTTGGAGTGTTGAAAGTCAAGTGTATTACTGAAATACAGTAACTAATTTGAGTACTTCTAAATTACAATGCAGATTACATTATTCATAGCTTATTCGTGATTTGTGCGTCTCTAAAGTAGCTCCCTAGCGGTAGCCTTAAGTTATCCTAATTGTTTTTCGAAGCAATCGTTTGAAATTTATTGATTCAAATAATGATATAGTTCCTTTTTTATAGTATTTAGGTTGTCTGGATACATACTCGTCTACAGTATCTTTAGCTATTCCTGCCCAACATAAGGCGATCATTATGGACTCTTCAGATGTTATTGATTTGTATGAGCTGTCTTGCTTGCTTAGGCCATTCAGATGAAAAATATGCGATGAAAAGTAAAAAGCAAAATGAGTTGAAAATGAGCGGCTATTGAATGATAGCTATTTGCCAAGATGATTTTATTTTTTTTAGTCGATAAAGCTGCGTGTACTGAATAGGAATGGCGATTTACATAATGGGAGGAATATGTGGAGCTTGTTTGTGATTCAATTTTAGCATAATATAGTCTCCAGTAGGTTTTGCAAAATTGAAAGTCGATACATCTGATATATTTTGTGGCGTGTTAATAGGCCAATGACGTTTTCAGATATATTTTTTTTTTAGTATTTGCGGATAATTGTAGGGTGTTGGTTGGTTGTGTTGCAGGGTGTTGCACTGGGTTATGATGTTGCTCCTTTATTATTATTCAACATAAAAGTGTTAAAATGCAGTTTATTGAAAATGACAACCGCGTTTAATTTGTCGCTTTGTGTGAGCTGATTACTTGAATATTATCAATATAACCCGCATTGATAACAAACGAGCTGATAATTATGTTAGCACGCCAATCGCAAAGATAACAAAAACGACGTTAAATGTAGCACCATAAATTTGTAAACGAGATCGAAATGGGTGGTGGTTTGTTGGTGAATACTGGCTGTATTTAATTTACTAGTCAACTATTAACTTTTAATGTTCTCTCGTTTTTTATACGTTTGACTTTTTTAGGATGATTCTAGACACATCATTCCCACTCTATCATTTTGTTCGTTTGTTTTTATTCTTCTCATACCGTTGTCATGTCTAGGGTTTTTTATATTTTGAATATTTTATTATGTTTAGGAGCGCATTTGTGTTTACTGTGTAATGCGTAGGTTAGTGCTGTTTCGATAAATTTATTATTACGATCAGCTCTGGCAACGTTGTAAAATTTCAGCATAATGGAATCGATGATAAAATCTTATTTGAAATTTTCTCCCCAAAAAAATTGAAATTGAAAATTTCGTTGGAAACGGTCGTTTAAAAAATAGTTGTAGACTTGCTGTACTTTCTAAATCTGGCAATTTGCAATGTCAATTCAAAAACTTTAAACAAATTTTTTTAAATTTACATAATAAAAATCATTATTTATTAAATTTCATTTGGATTATAGTAAGACGTTAGTTATTTGCTTGTTTTATTAAATTAGAAAATCGATAGTATGCAAAAAGCCTGAATGTTATTGATTAATAGTTTCTGAAGTTACAGTAATTACTTAACTAAGTTAGCCAATTTAATAAGCATTCAATCAAAATGATAAGCTAATTTTGATTCACTTAACACTTCTAATACAGTGTTAGGATACTGAATCTAGTTTTATATTTACTTTTATAACGTAAACATTACGGTACTGTATATCATTGATTTTTATTATTATTGTGCAGTAATTAGCACATTACATATAGTGTATTATGTTATGAATTTTGTGAAAATAAAGATAAAAACTTTTTTCTGAATGGGCGGGGTAAAGGAAGAACCAGGGGTTTGGGATACAGTAGTTGGCAGTAAGCCCAGTACCTTATTATACTGCAAAACACACGTAACGTACTGTAACAGTAAAACAAACATCTTTTCCGCACGAAAAGATTTACTGTATTGTATTTGAAGCTAAAGAAAATTATTTTGGTTCCTCTGCAATCATATTTTTTTTATTTGGATTTTAGACAGAGAGACTTATCGTTAACTTTTCTTTTGTAGTCTTAACTTTGGTATAGTAATGGAGTGAAAATTGTTTATATACAGTACAATTTTACCAACAGCAACTATCATCTAATACAGTATGTTTAACGTTGACGTGTTTATTTAATACTGTATGTGAAGGAAGTCAGAATGACTATTTTTTCAAATTGAAGAGCGAGATCATGACGTTGTGTGTTGGTATATTAATATGCAATTAGTGACATTAATATTAGATGTGGTGTATCAAAAGTGGCTTTTTTTTTAATAGATTGCTTAGTAATGCCTGGAAACTTTACTTGTCAACGATACTGAACATCAAATGTTTCTTGATGATTTGTGAAATGGACTTTGATTAAGAGTTGTACAAAGACTATTTGATTGAAAGTTGTGTTATATATACTGCAACGAAAATTGTTAACAAGGTCACATCTTTTTATGAATTTTTCTACGTTTAGACCATGTTAACTATTGTCGTTAAAATTGCTTTTTTGGACAACTTTATTCGGTGATCAATTTTATATAAATGTGGTGAGAAATAACGTGTATTCAGATTAGTGAGGGTGCCTGAAAATTTGAGGCCAAAGGCTGTTTTATTTTCTGATATCTTATCAGTGGAGTGGGAGGAGAAGGAAGAGGACGAGTTTTTTTTTTTTCCTATTTTTTTAATCGCATTTTTGCCCTTTGATACAACAAACTCGACACTAGTGGAAAGTTGGGAACTTGCTGTACTGTACATTTTGGTTATCGGTATCAGTTTTGCCGTAGTTGTTCCGACTTGCCAGACACGTGGAAACGTCGATGAAGAATAAGCAGTTTTGATTCCGTTTTTTTCTAGTTATTGAATTGCTGTTATAGAAATTAATAGCCATCGATTTTCAGCCACTTGTTGTCTTTGAAAGTCAAGTTGTACTGTTACACACTGTGCCGTTCAGCGATTTGAATAAGTACTGTGTTTGTGTGATTTGTGAACCCTTTATCACTGTATTTCTCGTTTGAAAAAAAGTTGGTTTACACGTAAATAACTTTTGTGTGTGATATTTTGGTGTACGTGTGTCTGTGCTGCTGTACTGTTGGTGTTTTTTTCTTTTGGATATAATCGCTTTTTAATTTGGTTTGTGCTATGTCGACCATGGATGTTTTGGCCAAAATGAATAGCTTGGCGGCGAAAATTTCGCCACTTACTCCGCCACCGAACTCTTCCAACATCGTCAAAACCGATTCTGACCCACCAAGTCCTACTAACGACCAGGCTAGCGACAGGTATATTTGAACTTTTATATATAATTTCGAATGGAGCATTGTATTAGTGTTTTAATTTTTTCTCTTCCCCTAATATGTCGAACGCAGCTGGTATACTATTCTATTTACCAAAACATTCAGCAAATTTGATAACATTTTTGTGTACATACATTTATTATTCCATTTGTGTCTATATACACTACTTGGAATTTATGCATGACGTGTATCATGGTAGAGTATACTGTGTAGACAGGTAGGGTATCTTACTACTGTATTTCCATTTACTACTACCGATATATCGAATATTTTTATATGAAATATGGATAGTTTGTTGGTTAATATCGGCTATTGTTAAGATAGTGTGGCAACTGCTGCTAAGGATATAATCAAGTATTCATGGCTAAGATTACTAGGTATGGTCGCTTACGTTTGAAAATGTAACTGGAACTTCAGTATTGAAGGAAAAATCTGGTAGTGATCATACATGATTAACTTGGATTCTCATAAGCCATATTTATGGTACATTTAGATTGTGGAAGAAGCCATGTGCGTTAGTTTTACATGTGGTCTACCGTGATCAGATCAGTTTGACACAACAAATGATCCGTTTTGACGCCATTCTTTGAAGCAAAGAAACACTGAAGTTAAATTAAAATTACAAGTTAAATGTTTGATTACTGTATTTGTAAATTCGATTTTCTATTCTAGAGTGTTATCGTAAATTGATTACAGCATTGTGTAGATTTTTTATAATTTACAACAGATACTGATTTGCAGTTGAATTTGTTTTTGGAGGAGTTTAGTTGAGTGTTCATTTGAAGTTTGTGTAATTCTTTGATTTAATCAGGACAATTTGCAGTTGTCTAAATCTGATTTTGATTTCGTGAAATCTGTTTTTTTTTCTCTCTGTTTTGTGAAACTAAGTTGTTTTAATAGCGATTTATACGAGCGAATGAATTCACGGATTCCCTGATTTTGCTTTTGGGACAGATAAAGTTTCTTGCAGGATTTGACTTTACCGGAAGCTAATCTGTCGGAATATGATATGAAGGGGTTTATTTTTATGTGGCCATATCCAAACACTTGAAATGGGTTCTTGCTTTACTAGACTATCCTTTGGAGTCTTTTTACGAGCATGTATAGTTCTCTTATTTTAAGAGTTTTTAGTTTTTTTTCTCCTCTGATTTACGTTCACATGCAGTAGTTGAGGGTGACCTGTACGATTTGAAAAGACAATACTCAACAAAATATACGTTTACACTAATATAATATATAACTGTATCAAGTTTTTATTTTTATTACCAAGTACAGTATAATACATGAGAAAAAAAACCCCCTTGTTTATACGATACGCTATCGGCTGAATTCGGGAAGCGTCAACATTCTTATCACAGGCGTTGGTGGAATTTTAAATTGGCCACCCTTGATCAACATAAGGTTTCAAAGGTGCATATTTCACCGATTGTGTTTTTATCTTGTTCACTATTATCTATACTTTATAACAAAAAAAAGACATAGCCGTAATGTGAAAGATTAAATGAATTTCATACTACATACTGCACAATATTATTAAATCTTGATTAAAATTAGCTGTAGGTCATATTTACTAAATGCAATTTAATGCGTAATAAATATGAGTTAATTGCTGAATATTAAGGACTGTTTGAATGAATGGATCCGTTTACTGGTATATTAATATTATTCAAATATTTAGGTTATATTTACTTAGTGCAATTAAATGCGTATCAAATACAAGTTAATTGCTGAATATTGAGGGTCTATTTGAATGAATTGGTTCGTGTTTTGTTATATTAAAATTCTAGTGTTTTTAAAGTTCTTGTCGTGTGCTGACTCTGTGAACTATAATTTGTACGTACTGGAAAAATTGGCATGAACTTAAAATAGATATACAATATACATACTGTATGTATATTTTATTTACTTTTGCATGCCGCATTTATAGTTGATTGTGTTGTTTTGTGATGAATAATATTTACTCAAAATTTACATAAAATGCGCTGCGATAATTTGATAAAATAAGCATAAAGTTTGCATTAAATTAACATTTTTCCAAATATGATTTGAGGTAATAAGAGTGGACTTTAATGATGGGTCATCAAATCCTTCCAGAAATTTAAATAGCTAGTTGTTTGTTTTGTATGCTGAGTTTGGTACGCAGTGCTGTACTTTAAGGAAACGATTTCTTCAGAAGTTCTATTTAATGTACACGGTAGTTATTTATCACTTGTAATATTTGTTTGTGTTGATATTTTGTGGGCGAACTTGCAACGCTTGTCGACGTCGTATGTCGTAGCTGCATTAAAATTGGTTGTGTGCTTTTCACCATATAAACTTTCCATTTCCTGTTAAAGTCGTTTGGTGTGATTTTTGTCGTGAGGTAATATTTCATAGCTTCAACGTTTGGAATTTTAAACAGATGAAAAGAAGTAAAAGTTGGCGTGTGCAATGATGACTGTGACACGGCGAGATAATGCCGGGAGGAAACGAGGATACAAATTTACGATAATCCTAGCCAAATAGCTGTTGCTTGTCTATACTTTAGCAGTTTCAGATAAGTTATAAGAGAATATTAGATTGGTACACGCAAGGCTTCAGATTTTTAGAGTTTTAGGAAAGATGGCAGTGTCTGAACCAAGTACAACCAAACAGTAAGGTTAAGACATTTTATGTAATACCAGACTATTCCGATACATATTTTCTATTTTCCCCAAGTTGGATATTGGTTCATACACTGAACATTTAAAGTAAGCTTTGGCAAATGTACTAGATGTCGACTAGAGCTCAAATGGTTGTAGATTCAAAATGTACAGAGCAGTAATTAAGTTATTTTGTTTTTGAGAAAGTTTTGATTTTGGAGCTCCACATTTCTTAAGAAGCTCTTCATGCTGCAAGTCACTGTATAAAAGTGTGTATAAATCTATATTTGATAGTGTAATGATGTAATCTTTGATCAATTAGAGGACCTTTACTCAGGTTTTAAGCAAGTAATGTGCCGAGGTGTATGGTGTCGGTAGGTGATTGTTGTGGTAAATCAGTTGAATGTCGTAAATCACTTACAAATCTGGGGTTGGTCTCAGCATGTGGCGTTAATAATTCTAGCTATTATTGTGTACTTTGCTCAGTCAAGTGAAAGCAATCTTGTAATTGTGTTTCACCGTACCATCGCTCAATCCTGTGTGTTTTCCCATTGGCCACCCAGTTGTCGTTCCAGTTGACGGTAACAAAAAAAAAATCCTCGGCAACAAGGGCTTCAAACGATATCTGCATTCTGGTTGGGAGCTTTCTGATTCGTTGATTCGTAATTGGAATTTATTTAAGCAGTGTGCAATCACTTTCTTGGCTGTTGATTAATTGTACGTCACATTTCTTCTGCATTATTCCCTGCGGAGTAAATGTTTATGCGAAATTGCGTATCATCTTAAGACCCTTCTGTTTTGATTTCGAAATAAGATTAAAAGTAAACTGTATACGAATATTAAAGTGTATTAACCTGGTAAAATTCCATAGAAATTAAGTTAATTAAAGTGGTCTTTAATTAGCTATTTGAAACCCATAATAAGATATGTGCTATAAATATTCTTGTACTTGTTTGTACAAGTTACATGAACATCTGGATTTGATTAGTTGACTTTCGTGTTCTTTGTGATGTCAGATATTTGAATATACAATAAAAACAATTATACAGTACAATAACTGTTAATTTTGATTTTTAGAAAGAGAACACTGTTGAGAAACGCTACAGAAAATAAAGCGTTTTATCCAGCCGCATATTGTCTTTCAAATTTAATGAAATTTAGCTGCATCCAACAGGTGGTCGATGAACAATCGATATCTAAAAGACAGTGCAGAATTACTGTATATGTGTATAAGTTAACGTATAGTTGCCAGCAGCAACCCAGAAGTAACGGTCATGGCTATTTATTTTGTTTATCTTTTATTTTATTAGCACGTCTTCTTGTGAAAGTGTAGGCGGTGATGTACTTGTAAATGGAAATATATTTGCCTAGTTGTAAACTTGTATTTGTAAGCTTATTGTAACGATGTTTGACCGTAATTGTTTTTAAATCAATTCTTGATTTGATTAATATCTTTTTAAGTGTCGTTGAAGTCCATATGGCTATTAATAACAATATAATTGGCATGATACCAAGAAATCTAGATCGGTTATGAGGTCACTGTGCTTCTACAGTTGACTAGCAGTATTTGGTTAGGACTTAAGTTTGAACTACTTTTTTTTAATGAATTATAGTTCTTGTGGGTGATTTTTTTTAGACAAAACTTGATTTCTAGACAATGACTTTGATGTCTAAGAAACACAGAACGAAATAGTTTTTGTTAATTATTTTTAGATGTATTTCAAACTGGCTTTCAAAATCTAGATTGAAATTTTGTGTATGAATTGGTTTAAAAAGTTTGCAGCCATCTTTTTTGAAGTGTATTTTTGCTATCGATTTTTTAAGGGTATTTGTTGTTTTTAAATTTATTTTTTTAAGTATTTTACGTGGCGGAAAAGCGTTTTATCGGCGTTAGTCAGTCCAATATAATATGAGAGCGAAGCAGCAGCGACTTTGGAAATCGTAAATCCTATTAGTTTGGTGATTTAATTTTGTGGTGGGATAAAGTAAGACATTGCTGGCAAATGGTCAGTTTAGAGCGGACGTGCCGTATGTTTTGTATTAGTGGTATTGGTTTGTCCATTCCAACTGCGAAGGGGAAAACGTACAAGAAATTGTCTGCCATTTGTAAACATAGGCACAACTGAGATCAAAAGAGACTTGATTCTTACTTCGTATAGTTTCAAAATTATTAGACGCTGGGCGATGGATCCTATTTGTGACGTCTATACATTTACTGCATTTAATACTTTTTATTTTTTTTTTCTTTATTCGTCTCTGACAAATAGTATGTTTTGGGGGTGATGATGTGGTGGGTGAAAAAGAGAAAATAATCCACAGTAATGACTTTAGGATTAAGCTGTAATAGGATCAGTCGACGACAATAATATGGTACCAAACTTTTCTCTGCATTCGGCTTCCGTCTTCAACTTGGGCTGGTCTTATTATTGTGAAAATGTAGACGTACTAAATGCTTGTGTTATGTTAATTTGATCATTGGATTTTGTATGCTTTTTATTAACTACTGTCCTGTGTGTATGTGGATGTTTGTTTTTTTTGCTTTCCCCTAAAGAAATCTTGTGGATGGAAGTTGCAAATTTATTTTTGCTTGATTCGTCAAGGTCGAGTCGGTTGCAATTAAGTTGGCGTAATTAAGTCGACATCATTAGCGTTGCCAGGTGATAAATGTCGTATGTAAATAAAAACGTTCATGCATTATGATTTTACGCCCAAATTACGTTGACGAATTTTATCTTAGTTTAATTTTTGACCATTTTACAGTTAGAAAAGTCGTCTTTAGTAGGCTGAGTAATTTGGGCTGTTAATATGACGACTCAATTGAAGCGTTAAAATCAAAAGTGATTAGTAAAAGCAATTGACGTAACTAAGGGTTTGACAGATAGCATTTGAAGTTGAAGGGTTGACTTTGAGATGTTAAATCTTGCTTTTAATAAGAATTTAACGTTTTCAGTTCGTGGTAAAACATGGTGCTGGTAGTACTGAGTTATGTTTTGATAAGCCAAATCAGGCAGTTCTGGTTCTGTACCTAGTATTATGATGCTAGAAACTATGGTTAGCGACCGTATTGGTTTTTTGAAGTTTCAGATTATTTTTTTATAAGTTTATTTTGCGATCCGACAGAAAATAAGAATATTTATCATTAAAATAAGATCATTTTTGAATGAAATGCCATTTTAATTTGTATTGGCAAAAGATGATCTAACAATTTCTTAGTAATTAGTGAAGTTCGTTAATACATTGCAAATTCAACATAGCTAACTTATATTTGGAAATATGAGATAAGTTATAAGATAATGCAAGTAAACAATATTAATAATAGGATGTGAAGATCCGGCTTCTGTGTGTACTTTCTTTTGGAATATACGTTTTTGACGCCGAATTTGGGTTTTCCGAGTTAAATTTGTAAAATTGTGTTATAGGTATTGGAAAATTACACTGGATAACATTTTAATTCTTAAAATCTTGTATGAAAGAAGGTTCTTTTTTTTTGAAATTTTGATTTTACATCATAATATATCTCGAAGTTTTTATTGTGCAAGAATGACTTATTAGTTAACTGAAAAAGATGTCGAAATTACGTGAAAAGTATTTCAGATTTAATCAACTTAATAACATCATAAAAGGTGCTAATTTCTTTGTTTCAGAGGACTCAGACACTGTTTACTTGCAGTAATCGCATTGCTGAAACATTTTTTACCCTCATTTCGTGCGTATTTTTTTGACATTCATTTTACACCCACTTGTTAAACAATAAAAATGAAATGAAAAAGTCAATAACGTATGAAAAATGTGTTACCAGCTGACTTTAAGGCCATTGAATCGTTGATGAGACATAAAGGAAAATATCAAATAAATGTTGAATTTTGGGATATATTTGCACAATTTCCAAAAAAAAAAAATTTGTTTGGTATTAAAATGGCGTTTACACATTTAAGAGTGTGGACCAAACAGCGCCCTAGGCAACTATTTAATGCATTTACTGTAGATAAAATGTAATTGGTTTTGATATCGGTAGATGCCGCTGTAGACTGTGCTGGGTATTATCCAAGGGTGATACTATCTGAGTAAGCCGATTCGGGGGTAGCATGGTTGATGTCGAGAGTAAAAGTTGTGTAGGCAGAAATTGGTGTATTCAGATTCAGTGGGAGAACCCATTTGAGAGAGTGTCGGTGTTTTGTGAAAGTGCAAGGGAGGAGTCAAGGCTATGGACATGATGCAGTGTTGTAGGATGGGGATGATAGGATGCTAGAGTCGGTTAGGATCGAATATATAAATCCGAACAGGCTTTTCGCATCATCACAACATTATTGCTCTTCGGCTTTTCTGGAAGCGAGCGAGCTAGTTTTGTCTTTTGATTTCACTCAGTTGACCAATCCTCGGTGTGTCTTACTTAATATTGATTCTGATACCTAACTGTCAATCTGATTGTCGGTGATTGGGAATTTGTTAATCGATGACTGTTTGATTAGATTGAGTTTTATTTTTCCATCTTTACGGGAGTTGTTGGTGACCTCGAAACGTAAAAGAGGACACATGTTTTATTGTCACGGTCAGTTTTAAAGTCGTTGTCTTATTTTTTTTCTTCTTAAATTGAAGAACAGATATTGAATTTGATTGGGGTGTATATTTTTATGTTGGTCCGAATTCGAAATTTTTGTGTCATTGTATGTTTTTCCGAGAGGAAGACCACCTGTGTAGAGACGACATTCAGTACATCTGGAAAATATTTTTTTCATTTTTGACTGTTTATAGTATTTGGTGCAATCGCGTTCAGATTGGATTTTATTTACCGACTTTGTTGATCTATTGAACTTGAGAATTAGGCCAGGATTAATTTTTATCAGATTTGCCAATACCCATTGTTAGATTGTAGTTAAAAAGAAGTTTGAACCTGCTGAGGAAAGAAATACCGGCGGTTTGTGGTTTATGCCTAGGCCGTAGATCTTATATTTGGAAAAAGCTATACCGTCATCATTACCACCACGGATTTGTCAGTGGTTATCCCTCACCTTTGGGGAGTGGACAAAGGGACAAAAGTGTTGCCACCTTACTTACAACTGGGTGACAAACTTGCCGTCAACAACAACAATAACAATGTTGAAAATAATAATGTTAATGTGCAAAAATTAGGAGCCCAGGTTTTACAACAGATTTTGTGCAATTTAAAAATTTGTAATAATAACGGTAGTATTGGCGGCGGCAGCAGCAAGCCTAACAGCCGGCTGCATTCAGCTAGTAACGGCTGGTCGTCGCCGTCAACGGTGACGGGAGTTGCTACGGGGACGGCGACGACTGGTAGCGGCATCGGCTTGAACGGCGGTGGTGGGCGAGCTCGTCCATCACTTCTTGATCTTATCGTGGACAAATCATTTTTTAAAGCGCAGAAACCAACAAAAACAACCAGATTAGCTAGTAATTTAGTAACATTAAGAGCTTCTCCAACAAATAAACAATCACCAGCCGTTAAAGTCGCCGAGCAGCAATTTATTAACACGCTAAAAACAATCGTCAATTGCCGGAATATAACAGCGATCGCTGCCGCTTTAAGAACATCGATCGCGGCTGCAACTGCTAGCGCTTCGAACAATAAAGCGGCTTCTGTACCCACTATTAACCGTGCAAGTGGTGACGGAAGAACCGTGAAAGAGCGAAGAAAAGTGAATAAAGTATCTGTCGAAATGCCAGCCGCTCTTAGGTGAGTTATTAGCATTTTCACAACAAATACAGTGTAGGATATAGAAAATAACTTGTTACTTTATGGAAATTGTTGATATATTTGTTCAAGAATGGACTTATTGTCATGATAATGAAATTTATGCAGTAATTTATGTAAGAAAAGTTAATTTAACCGATTTCTAAGTTAATGATGCGATTGTAGTGTGTACTGAGCATTTTATATTTTTTTAATTTAACCGAATTAGCGTTGGCGATTGCATTTTGCCGTCGTTTTCCGATTCGCTACAACTATTTAATTACCCAATTTCACGTTGTTTGATAGTTCTTAGAAAGTGTTTGGGGGAAGATTTTCTGGGAGAAAGTAGTTGTCTATCAACTTGTTAAATTAGGTGGTTAATTACCGTGCAGTTGAAATTTGTTGATGAGTTTCTCAACCCCACACTACAGTAGTTCCTCACCAGTCACCACCTAAATTTTGTGTGTCTTTTAAACGCATTTTGCAGTCGACGAAGTGGAATTTCTAAAATTGGCCTCTTGGTGGAGATCAAACAAGTTTCTATTGGAAGATGTAATGGGTGTGGGTGTTGGTAGGGATTGTGTATAGTGTATACTATAAGGTAGATAAAGAAAAGGCTTTTCTACGGTTGCCTGAATGGCCTAATATAAAAACGATTGTAAAAGTTGAGAAAGAAGGCGGAGCCATCTCTCAGATGGGAGATTTATGACGAATATAGTCATAGTTGAGTGGGAATATTTTAGTAGAAGGATGAATATTGGATTTTTTTTTACTCAAAACCCCGATCTTGATTTTCCATTCTGCCAAAGACTTTGTGGGATCATAACAAAAGTATAAAAATATATTAAACATTTCCAATGGTAATTTTTAGACGGCGCATCAATCGAACATAAATCGGTTTTTTTTTCTCATCTTCATCTCTTTAGTATTTTCTTGGGTGTTATTACACGAGTTGTTGGGTCTGTATCTTATACTTCAGAATAGCTGGAATAGAAATGAACTGCATTTTTTAGTTGCAAATTTTAAACGATTTTTTTTTTAAAGATGAACTTAAGATGCATAGGAGAAATGTTTCCGGGTGCCATTGAATATGATGGCATGGAAGAATTTAATCAAAATGTAGCAAATACTGTATTGCCGAAAAAAATTTCATCTATGAGGCGAAACGATTCTGGATCTGTGGTTTTATTTGGCTCTTTTTTTTCTTCCTGTGATGCTATGGCTGACTGGTGACACACTTTTATCCGGAGGTGCCAGCATTATATCAAAACTATAAATTTTGACTGGACAGACGTGATCATTTACATGACAATGTAGAGTCTGAATAAAATGGAGCTCTGCAGGAAAAAATGCTTAAAATTCCAGCATATTTTCAAACAATTTTTAATATAAAAGCAATTTTTAAAGTACAAAGTATTTATACTAAAGGAAAAATCTTCTGTTGCAATACAGTTTTCATATTCTAAGATCATTCTGTAAGAAAATTTTAACCATTTTTTATTTTCTAAGGCAGTTTATAGAACTGAAATCACGTAAATTTATTAGACATTTGAAATAGTTTAAAAGCGGGTATTTCAGGTGTTGTTGTTTACATTTGCTGTACAAATTGCAGCAACATACCAATTATAATAAAAAATCTCGTAGTCGCAGTTTGTTAGTCATTAGTTAGTTGCTGAGTAGTTTAGTAAGTGTTTATTATTATGCTTTTTAACTTTAACTACAGAATATTAAATTGGCCATTCCACTGACTAATTACTGTGTTTGTGTATGGCTGAAAATGTTTTGAAGGTTAACTTGTTTTGATTTTTTGCAAGTAAATGCATAATTTTTGTTATTGTTACTAAATGTATTTTGCTATTTTGTTTCCTTTTTTTTTAGCATTGTTAATTCAATGATTGCCGTTAAATTCAAGTAGATTTTTGTTCACGTAACTTTTTAGTTTTTTAGGGTTTGTCCTCGAATTTTCTATCATTATAGTTTACATTAAATTATTTTTTCTCTTATTTAAGAGGGTTTTTTTTTTACCCTAGAGAGATGAACGGTTGTAATGTTTGACATTTAATTTGAAGGCGAACTAGTGTTTTCGTTGAAAGATTTTCATTTACTTTTAAGTCTGCAGATTAATTCTGATAAAAAATGAACAAATGTGTATAATTTTGCACAATCTCAGCTGCATTTAAATATACAAACGTAAACAAATAAATGGATTGAAAATAATTTTTTTATTTTTTTTTGCACATCAAATGTGATGATGGCTTTGGCGATGAATTGGATTAACAATTTTATGAATGCGCTCTATACAGTAAGCGTAACGTTTTGATATCTTGAAATACACATAAATATTTAATATGTAATTTATTTATGGAGTATTTTTTCTCTATTTCGTGTGGTTGCTTTGATGTGCAATGTCTTTAAACGTGGGAGAACTCTTTTAATGTTAACGACTCCTCTTTGAAACCTGGCAAGTGGTCTGGACAATTTATATAACTTAGCATTAAAATTTTGTTAAAATTATCGACTAATGAAATGTCAATTACATTTTATAAATTGAAATTAACTTATCGATTTGCTTGAAAAGGCGCATCAAGAAACTTCTGTTTTAGGCATTATTTTGAAATGATAATTATATTATACTATTGCCATTCATATTAATGATATTGCGAAAGAAAAGAGATGAAATTAAAATATCAAAACATTAATTATTACCTTGTGTACAAACTGTGATTATATTCACTGAACAACCAGGTGTAAGCATCAAATATTCATTAAGTTTGTATTTACCAGAGTTACAGAGCTAAACACAAGGCTCTGGCCCATTTTGTTTATGGCCGTGAGTAAAAATGGGGGGGGGGATTGGGAGGATGAAATCGAAAAGGGAAGGAAGTTGTCTAGTGGCAAGAAATGGGGTGGATTATATGTACAGTATGTATAAATATTTAGAGAATAAAAATCCATTACATTGGGTCTTTTCGTAGTCGCCCATTTTCTATAATGGCTGCTTTCCAACGTTGCATTGCGCCGAAGCAATGAAATCGCTATGCCGTTTGTTTATAGACGTGAAAACCGTTTGCATGATTTAATCAACAACCATCCACACCCTAAATTACATTTAATATGAATGGTTTTCTTGAACCATCTCGACATAACATCTATACACGAGAACACGTGTGTGTGTGTGCTTATGCTTTGCGCGTATTTGCATTTGAACCACTTAATTAAATTAAAACGTCCCCTCCTCTCTCATCCATAGACATGATTTGATGGTAGAAGCAGCTAAACAGTACACTGTTTTGTGTCTATATTAAACACTGAAGTGTTTTGGATGTCTGATATCGTATAATGTTAAATTTTGTTGCTTGTGCGTATTGTTTAAGAGCTGGATGAAACATTAGCCAAAATGAAAGTTGCTTAGGAAATCAGAGGAAAAGGGTCGGCAAAGTTTTAATGGAGAAAAATAGTGTAGGATTTTTATATTTATTTGATCTTTTAATATTTTGATGTGTTATGGTTCCACTCGAGTTGTTACTTGAAGCTCGTGATTGGTGTAATCCAACACTGGGTACACCGTGTTTATACTGTTCAAATTTAACGACTCTTTGTTATTTCTGCTTGAAAAGTTTTTGAAAATTTGTTTTTTTATTTTTTAAGTTTACTGGGTATTGGATAGGGTGAATAGAACCAGATTTTAATATTCAGTGGCGTGATTGACTTTGAAAGTTGTGTGCATGGGTGGGTGTATGTGTGTGTGTGTGAGTTACAAAAATGCATATACCTGCCCTGTATGTTTTTGGTGTATAAAATCGAAGCCTGAAATTGGTAGTTGTGCTTAGGAAATGTTAAGGTGCATTCAGAGTAATAAAATCAGCGATCATTTCGCTCCATTCACATTCAGTAATGACTGTTTTAACAGGTTATCATGGAAATGTTGCTTCTTCGACAACACCCTGAGTAGTTTTTTATGCAACTTTTTATTTTAGTTTTTCACTTCGTAAAACCGCAAAGCATGCTATCACTCTGTGGAGTTCAAAGTAAGGATGTTATCCCCACAACTTCAATGCCACCTATGGGAAACGGTAGTCCATTATGAAAAGCAACAACACATAACGATAAAAACGGAATATTGGAACTTGATAGAAAGTTTTTGGGGATGGAATATTAATCCAACGTTTTTGGTGTGGATGAAGAAAGTTTTTTTTTTTTTTTCGTTGTTTTATTAAATTGTAAAAGAGAGAGCGTTGTACTTTGCTGGCTTCAACGTGCGTGAGATGGTATAAAAATGGGGTTGATTTACAGTGCTTGATCACGAATGCACTATGCGCACACGTACTTACGGAAACGGAATAAACTTCCTGTGTCATTTTAGTCAGTTTTCAATTATGCTGCGAAATTTCTGAGTTTTTTCTGTGGTCGCCAGAATGATGGACAGAACACGATTTGGCAAATTTTTCGTATAAATAAGCTATCGCATTTATTGATATACTTTACCTGAATTTATTTGTAAGTTTTCTGAGAATTATTTTATTGGAATTTTAAGAAAGAAAAATTCAGTTGGAAACATGTTTGAAGATAATTGAAAAGAGTGTGTGTGACGTATTGAGTGAAATATTAGTTTATTAGTGTTGAAGATGCTCTTTTTTTATTCTGCAAAATTTTTTACTGATCAGTCTTTATTAATGAGAAAAAAAAACTTCAAAACGACTGTATTCGATCATCATTTTTTCTTTTTTCATTTCTACTCGCTTCTTTTTAGTTGGGTCTCACGTTTTGCATGTAAATGAGGATAATTTAGCCAACTGAAAGTGAATGCGTCATTTATTGCAAATTATCATTACGTGTCAGCATGCAAGTTTATGAGATTAAATGATGGCTCGACAGCGTTTAAATACATGTATGAGTACATAATTTTTATTTAAATCTACTTCACTGTTAATCCAGCTGACATATGGAATTATGGTTATTCAAATTATACTGGGTGAAGTTTGTAGTCAAATTTAAGAAGTACACTACAGAAAATCTTAATTTTTAAACCACTCTGCAGATCCAGAACAATGTTTTAGGAAGTCTAAAATCGCTTTAGTCTATTTTTTAAGTACATTATAATTTCTCAGCTTAAAATTGAAATTCAGCACGTTAAATTTAAAATTACATGTTTTGATAAAATACATGTTTGAACTTATTTGTTAATTTTTTTTGTTTACATTTCGTATACTTTTGCACTGTATTACTTGAACTTAAAATCACAGTATATTACTAGAAAGCAAGTTAAACAACAACAATAAATCAATTTTAAACTTAATATTGTAAAACGGTTGTTGAAAGTTAACGACGTTATTGCGTATTAATTTAGAGTCCTTATTAAATTTAATGATGAAATATGAATTTTTAATTTACGTTAATTTGTGTTGCTAAAAGCTGATGTGTAACATAATTTAGGAAATTTAATTTGGCTGTAATTTGGGGTTTGGTATATACTGGGGAAACAAAAGTTAACGATACACCAGTGTTTGAGTCACGGCAAGCTAAACGTAAAATGTCTTGTACCATTGACTGCGCATACTGTAATATGCATATGAACGCTTGAGTTGGCATATAAAAGGTGATTTAACGTTGAAACGCAACGCAAAACTCCAACCACTAGTATATAAGGAAAACTAATGACACTTTATATGCACATGTATAGTTTTTGGGAAATGGAAATGTTGAAAAGATAACAGGGTGAATTCTTTTTCTTCATCATCTTTCTTCATGTAATGTATCCTTTGAAGTAATTGCACGTCTACTTCTTGATAATATTTGCAGTCTTAAGTTGCATAAACGTCGAGGTAGATGAGGTCGCAGCTGTGAAAATTGTTGAGCTCATTATGCATTATTAATGACGGTGCGCGCCTCTGAACTGCAAATGAATTACAAGCAGAGTAATTGGAGGTGGCATGTGGTTCCAATAAACGGTTCTAAAACGTACGGGAATAACTTTTTCTCGTTTTCTCGTTCCTCGCAACTTTGTGCTTTGGGTTGTATTTAGGGAGTTTTTTATTTTATTGATATTTAGTAGTGACTGCAATATTTTCTTCTTATAATCAGATTTAATTTGGTTATCGTTATGTATCCGTTTAACTTTCGAAGTTGTGATCTCTATAAATGGTGCTTTTTAACATTTTGATGGCTTGACGGCCGTTTTGGTTGTAGCGAATGATTTGAGTTGGGTTATTTTTAATTAATCATGACGTTATGTGATATTTTAGGGTTTTAACTGATTTGCAACTTTTCACGGACCATAATTGAATTGAATTTGAAACCTGTTTTTGTTGGCATGGCGCATGTTGCTTAATATTTATAAATTTATTTAGTTTTGATACTAAGTTGTTAGCATTGCATTAAACAATGGCGTTTGCATTAGGAAAGTATTTTAAAATTATGCGGGTTGAATATTTTCATGTCTTTTTTATGTGGCATCGTGCAAACTACTGAACTACCCGTGTTCATCACTATAAATTCTTTAAAGCTTTTTATAGTTTTAAAATTAAAATATGATCAAGTTTTTATCGAGAGCTGACATTTTAGATCTCGTCATTTAAATCAGCTAAAATTTTTGGTGCATTTTTCGCATTCACATGAAGACATTTCATGAATATTTGAACCAACATTGTACGAGACCGGCATGTAATATTAAAAAAAAAAATTCTGCCTTTGACCTGACCTCTATTTCATAATTTCAACACGGTTCATTTTTTCATACATCATTCAATTTTTACTGTGTAACATTTTTTTTTGCAAGCTCACAATGCAAGTTATCATACTGGACATGCATATAAAACGTACAATAAGTTGTATAAAATTTTTTTTTTATTCTCCACCATAAATAATATACAATTTATCGATTTAAAAAAGTATATCGTCCATTGGGCATAAAATAAGCGTGTAAGGCAAATTCATTCAAATCGATCTAAAAACGATTACCATCTACATTTCCATTTGTTTATTTGCAAAAAAGACTACTGTTAGGACATTTTGCTTAAGGGGGTTATACATGTCTGGGTACTGAGAGGAAAAAAACATACATTTAAAAGAATGACAGGTACATAAATATAGGCACAAGCAACTATTAAATAAACAGGCCGACGACGAGGACGACTGACAGTTAAATGGAAAGAAAGGAAGAAACGTTTTTAAGTGTTTTCCTTTGAAATTTGGCACATCAAGGCAACGCCCAGAAATAATAATAGGCAACAAATGGAACTTCCCCTTAAATATTATTTTTCTCTATCCCATCTGTATGTGTATGGATTTCTCCTGCCAGATATTATGTTTTACTGTTGGTTGTATATGTGTTGGATTTAAGAAGTGTGTTTCAGTTTTATATTGGATAAAAGTTTTTTTTATTGCATATATGGTCGTTTTTATATATACACATGTACAGTCATATCTTTGTCATATCATGTCCGCTGGTGTCATTTCCTAACAATTGTAGTTGCATGGACCTCCTCCAGTGATGCCATTTTAGAAAAACATGACTGAAATAACTTTAGGAAAAAAATGTTATTATACTAGATATAGTTATAGACAGTGATAAAAATTTTTTTTTCGTTTGCCGTTAAATTTTTTATTATTATATAGAAGTGTGAAATCTCGTTCAGGATGCTGGAATAATATTCTTACCCGGAAAAGTTGCAGATCATGAGATCTAATTTTATAAAAATGTAAATCTTTAAAGAACGACGCCAAATACTTAGTGTCAAGGGGCTTAAAAATGTATTTTTTTTATTATCAGAGCCATGTGGTGACGTATTAAGAAAATAATAGTGCAAAATCAAAGAAGTAAAATTTTAGTTTACTAATTTTTTTAAAAAATTTTTTTTGCGTTTTTAGACTGTCATCTTTAAAGTTTCATGTACAGTATGCTGTATAAAATCACTAAATTAGTTTTGTTAAGATACCAAAAGTAAAGACAGGAAATGAAATGAAAATATTTCGACAATGTTTTTTTTTATTAGTAATATTATTTGTCTTGGTGCTATCAAAATAAAACTTCGTTTTAGCTTAGTTATGTTTACTGATTACTTAAAAAAATGTTTTTGTTTAACGTTGATGTTTTTGTGGGGATGGTGCTGAAAAAGTTTAAGGAAACTTCCTGTGATTGTTTTAATTTTTTTTTTATTTTTAGAAGAAAGTGAATAGTTTTGATTTAGTTCTTTTAAGCAAATTTTTTTGCCGCCTTTGTTTTACTTACTGGCTTGAGAAAGGGTAAATGTTTTCTTGTCGATATTTTTAGGCAGGGTTTGTTGAAAATGCCGTAGTAATATACAGTACATATGTACGGTTTTGACCTTTCAATATTATTATGTAGCTTCGAGTCTGTCGACTTTATATATAAAAATGTGTTGGCGCAGTTTTTGTGGCGTTGAATTGGTGAAAGGAACGGAAGCGCTGTGTGAATGGAACGACGTTGGCATTTTTTAGATGGAAATTTTTTTTTCTTCCACTTTTCTGACAATAGTTATCAGTATGTCTCATCGTTGAAGTAAATGGGCAGGCGACGGATCTTGAAAATTGCTTTCAACCATATCGTATCATGTCCAGTTGTTAAACTTTGGTGATGAACAGTATTTGACACACTCTTTTAGTAAATACTGATGTGAGCAGAAAAGTTAATATTGATTTTTTTGTTGAACCTTGTTGGATACTGAAAATTGCAAATACTTGTTAAGCTACTTTTTAATGTTTCTAAATGAATACGTAATCATGGTTGCTGTGTTTTATTTTTTACTGGTTAACTTTTAGCTACTGTATTTAAATTTATTTAAACTAGCAATGCTTCTTATCGATATATATATATTTAAATTTAATTGTTTACCATCAATTTCTATTGTAAACAATTACGAAATGACATTGAAATGAATTTTAACTTGAAAAACATGCTAAGAAAATATGCTGAGTTTCTAATCAGGTATTTTTTTATACTCAGTTTAATACGTTTTTTTTCCTTGTTGTTTGTCTCATTTATAGTAAAGTAATATTTATTTAATAATTTGGCTGATTGAACGCGGGTAACAATTATTTTGGTACATAATGGCATTTCCGTGTGTATTTAGATGTCAAAGTTAAATTAGTGAAAATTTACACGTATCGTGTTGACATAAATAAGTGGTTTATTTGATAGATTCTCAAACGGTGGTACACGAAATGTACTGAAAATGGTAATGATAATATTTCAGTTGTATGTTAACACTTTCAGGTTTTTACATTAGTTGACATTGCACTTTAAAGACATTTCTAGATTGAGTTAGTAGACTGCAATTTTGAGGAACTACCGTTGTAAGAATGCTAGTTGATAGTTGATTTGAAGATGATCATTTGGCGCATTACGCTCGCAAAAAATAATCGCAGCGGAAAAATGCGGATGGGCCACGCCTAAAATGTATTTCTTATCCAAATGTGATGTAGTCATAAAAGTTAAACGCACTTTGAAGTTATATAATGAAGTTAATGAAAGTGTAGAAATATCTTCTCTTGGAAAGATTGACTTTGAGATGTAGGCCAGTTTAATTTACATAATGTGAATGGTAAAACGAAAGTCATTTTTTTCCAAAAAATAAATTTTTTTTTTCTAAAACTTTCTTAGCTGTAGGCTGAGGTTTTCGCTTTCAATGTGGAAAAGCATCTGATAACTTAGATAAAGCCTTTTTTAAAATGAGTGTTTTAAGGAATCACTGAGAAATGGAGAGAGAAAAAAAATGTTAGTGTTTTTGTGTATGGTCGTCGATTTTTCTAGACGGATTTGTGGATTGTGGAAAGTGTAGATTTTGGAGCAGACATTTAAGAGTTTTAGACTTAGGTGGATGGAGAAAACGGTTGTGCCGGATTTCCTTCACAAAGTAATTTCCCATATGTATTTCAGCATCGTCGTGTTTATTCAGGCTGAATCTTCATTCTACTTTTTCTTCACTTAACTCTCTTCCACCCCCCTTCCCTTATACAAAACGCGTACACTCGATTAGAAAACGCTAACAAGTATCTGCGCAACATCTAGATCGATTCTCAACACAATTTAAGTTTCAAATTTCATGGGCTGTGGAAAAAAAATACATAAAAAATGAAATTATCATGTAGCAGTAAATTGCGCTTACAATAACTTTACAAAAATACATTTTCTATTATATTATAGATCAAATTTTTATTTAGAGAGCAAGGTGTGTTTTACAAATTGCATAAATAGTATGTCACCGATACATTATTATAGTGTTTTTTAGACGCCATACAAGGTAGTTTTTTTTTTACTATAAGAAAGTTAAACTATATACTGTAGTCATTTTGTGATATTTTTTAGTACTGTACGTTTTCTTAAGATGCCAGTGCTGTGGACCACATTTTGGTGACCGCACTGGGTGATTATTCTATGACATGCACTAGAATTTCTATTATGTTTCAGTGGCAGATGGCGACGGTTTTTTATTGCTTGTGTCCAGTTTTGTGTAGCTCTCATACACATGGCTGATTTATGAATTTAATACTGTGTACTAACCACCGACAGGAAACTTGGCGCTATTTCTATAAAGCTTGAATTTTACATTTCATACTCTCTTAGATGTCTTTTATACACATAGTATTTTTTTAGTTCAAATAACGACAGGGCGTATACTCTGTCGTATACCATATATATGTATATCTGTAGCAGCTTTTTATCCCAAATCCATTTTCGTTTGTATATTTTGCGCTAAGGTGGGCCTATCCATCTTATTTTTGCACACTGTAAAAGTAAACATTTGATTGTCAAAATACACTTTCTTGTTAGTAAAGGTTTAAATAACTTGTATATAATAAAATACGAATTTATTTTTTTTAGCATAAACGCTGCAGCTGTCAATACTCCAAAAGTATTGGCTCAGTGTTCTCAGTTGGCATCGGTTTTAGATAGACGGTCACCTTAAAAGCTTTTTTATCCACCGCTGAGCAATATTTGCGTTTGGTATTCATTCTCTAACTTTGAATGAGGTCGTGTATGCAGTGTCAACACAGTTGAAATGTATTATAGCCATGGGTAGGACGTGCGTTATGTACGTGTGCTGTATAACATACACAGTATACAAACAGTATGGGGAGAAAAAGAAAGATCATGACAAATTTCCACGTTTTTTTTTTTTATTCTTTTCCTTTTTGCTTTTACTGTACTTCTTCATGTGAATTTTTGATGGTAGACATGTATAACTGAAGTGTGTATATATGTCTGGAAAGGTGCTAATGTTATAAGCTTGTATGTTTGTAAAGACAGTGTTTCACTTTTTTATCTAATTCAACTCATGCAGAATAATATGCCCACCGACAAAGTTTCTAACTTTTGCTTTTCTAACACTGCTGTTGTTTTTAGTGAAAGTTTCAACTTTTAAAATAAAAAAAAAATTAGGAAATTTTTTTTAAGGGGATGGAAGAGGAATGAAATGTCTTTGCAATTTAAGTAAAAATAGCCATCACTAGCATCATCAAGGGACCAAACTATTTTAAAATAGCTTTGGGCGTTCATTTTTAGCCGAGAGAAAAAGTTTTATAAAATATATATTCATGTATAGTATTATTTAGTATACTGTTGTGGTCAAAAAAATAAAGTTGGATACACTGAAAAATATCCCAAGTACAGTATGTTCACTTAGTTATGGTATTCAATATGGCACTAAAATGGTGCGCTGTTTAATAAATATTTTTGGTCACAACTGTACTCGTATCTGTAGATGGTTGTTTTGGTTGGATGGATTTGAGTTGGAATGGTAACCGTACACAAATATGTACAATAAAAACAACACTGCTGACCTCGTTACACGGGCAATACTCGGCTGTGCACAACATATTCGTTGATATGTTTTTGGCTGTTTTGTGTAATCATAATATCTGAGAAAACGTATACACGAACTTCTTTTGATATTACGGTATTTGGACCAATGCTAAAGGTACGTGATAGTGTTGTGCCTTGTCTGTCAATCGATATTTTTGAAAATAAGCTTATGCTTCGGGCGTTTTTTTTAAAAAAAAATTATGGAAAGTGAGCACAGATGGTGTATGTGCATGCTTCTAAAGTCCAGTTTTCTATATATTTTATCTCTTAAATGCATTATTTTATAACTGAAGTGAAATCGAGAAAATAAATAAATCATAGCGACCTTAGTGTGTATATGAATTTCCATGAAAGAAAATCCAGATTTGCAGTCTTCAAATCGCTTTTTATCTTGTGGCTGAGCTTTAGTTGTGAGAAACGGAAGCGTTGACTACTTCTGCGTATTCGTATATAACATTATACAGACTGTGGTGTATAGACTGTATATGTATAGTTTCATCAAAAATGTATTTTGCTAGAATATGCACTGTTACACATTACACTCAGATTTCATCGGGAAGTTGTTGTTCGGCGGTGCGTACATCATAAATTCATTCAACGTTGTTTTAACAGTTCCCAGTTGCATCTCTTGCTGAGTTGAGAACTTTACGTGTATAGGGATTGGCTTTTCATGTAATGTACTGTTTAGATTGCAATCAAATCCGAAGAAAACTCTTTTTTATTTATTTTTGAAAATTTATGCATTGAACTGGTTTGCTTTAGTTTGCTGAACACACACCGCGCAATAGCTAATAAGTTTAGCGCTGATTAATTTTTAAACAAGTGCATATAAATTATGTACTTGGCACTTGCTGTATTTACATGTGCATCTGCTGTGAGAAAAAGTAATATAGCTAATGCTGCAGTATTTACGCCTGCGTTGTATCGAGCTTGTCGGGGGATGACAATTGTGCAAGGCAGATATACAAAAGTAGAAATATTTGACATGTCTGTCAGTTCCGGTTTGCTTGACGTGTTTCACACGTGTTTTTTGGTTGTTTGTTGTTTAATAATTGTGAGGTTTATCTTTTGGCGAATTGTGTTTTTGTTAAAAATTTGTTTTGACAATTCAGTGCATCACTAGCTTGACCTTTTTAGTTAACGATTATGTAATGACGCCGTTTGTCAACTGCTTTTCTCAGACGTTTTGTACCTGAATAGGTTTTGTTATACTGTATGTATAATTTAATGTCTAATTAGTGTATAATTTAGCCGACATGAAATAGCAGATAACCATATATTTTAGTGCTACTTATGCAGTACTTTACCGTATTACTATCTTTTGTGCTAATTGAAGTATGCGCATACACAAGTCAATTTATTCTTTCTGACCAACAATAGCGTTATGTTGATCCCCTTGGGTTTTCTGTTTCAAACCGAATCCAAACCATAATTCCTGCAAGCAAACCGCGGAAGTGTCTTGTTTTACTAAAATGAATTGTATTGGACAAAAGTACGTGTATATACGACGGCTTGTGAAACAAATGATATGATCAATTTGCCTGAATACTTTGTCTTTTTTACGCTGCTTTGTTGCATCAGATAACGCCAACATTTTCAGCTTGCACGTCGAATGGTGTTCTCGTTTATGCTGATTGGCATATTATCCAAATTCGCTGTCGTTTTATCGGTGGAAACGTTGAGCAGAATGTTAATGAACTGGACTGCAGTGTAATATTTTCTAAACTTTTAAGCTAGGCCAATTTCAAAGTTCTTGCACAAAGTAACAAAATGCTCAGACGGAAACTTAACATGTTCAATAACGTGAGTTTAAGAAAGCAGATGAGTAGATTATTATTTGTTTGCGTAGGATTGATAGGGAAGTAGCCATGGATTTAACGATTCTAATTCCACTGAAGCCTAGGTTATTAGGAATAGATTGAACGTTGTTTTTGGACTCTGTTTTGATGTCTTAATATTAATATTAGTATTACATCGATTGGTTTAGTCGACAAATCGAATTTTATGCGTTAAAAATTCGCTGTTGCTTTTATAATTACTGTCGTTTTTGTTTCTAAAAAAGGTTTTTTTTTAAAAATTGCAAGTATTTGTAGTTATAAATATTTGCAGAAAAGCATCTTTTTTTTGCTAATCGAAAAGCAGGTAAAAATTCCCTAATGAATTTGCTTTTACGAAAACACAAGTGAACAGAAAAAAGAATTTACTTAGGGAGCAGGAAAAAAAATAAGCTAAGAGGGGAATTTATTTTACGTTGTTGGTTCCCGTTTTACTGTACCGGTATAGGTTAGACGCTTTCTTAGATTTGGCGACGGAGGTAAAATCGAATTATAAAACAAACCTTGATGTAATACGCTGGATGTTATTCCATCAAAATCCATTTCCACCCTGTTGCACTTGAAACACGCTTTAATTACGAAGCCACGCACGGCTTCAAAAACATTAGCCACCGTCTCTCTTTCTCTTCCACTTCCATCACTCTCCGACTCTTAGATGAGTGGGTGAGAGGAAACAAGTGGGAGGATAAAAAAAAACAAAGATGAAGAAAGAAAAACGAAAAAAAAGAAGACGAAAATGAAGTTTGGGTAGATGAGGGCGATATAGTTGTCTTTAGAAAGGTGTTTTTTCAGATGTACTTCTTCTCGGTCTTTCTTGTTTTTAGTTTCATTCTGGTGAACTTGTAATTTACGCAGGATAAAAAAAAGCTATTTCCTCGTGTTCATTTGTATAGTATATGGCATAGTAGACGGTATCGGATAATGTGCGTGTGTGAATATGCGAACATGACAACAGTCATTATTTTGCTGTGAAAACACATGAATAGTGACTGACAGAAAAGCCACTAATGTAATTTTGCTGTTAAATTTACTCCACCTGTTAATTATGCAGGCAGCTAAATATTTACTTTTATATCAAAAAGATTTGGCTCGTCAACTCTTTCAGTAACAAAGTCAAAAGCGTTAAAAATAGAGGATTTAAAAAATAACAGCTTTTATATACTGTACATTAGTGAGTACAGGGTGATTAATAATAATAGCACTTAAAATTATATTTTCAACTAAAAAGTATTAATTGCAATTTTTTATAGTGCAGTATTCGTTGGAAAAGGTTTTTCATTGGTGTATTTTTGGTTTAGTGTGTTTCTAATAATGTTTTTAAAGTTTTCATTCAATTGTGTTAAAGTTTTTGATTGTTTTTCACGTACCACAATTCTGAGAATCCGTGTTGATAGTTATATTTTAGTAAAGACGTGAAGAATTTTGCAAAGTTAAAGTACAAGGCAATCTTTTGTTTGTGTCCATGGGTTTATTTAGCCGTTGTTTACTCTTAGACGACAGTATCGTATCCACGTAATGTTGCAATCTGACAGGTGGATAAATTGAATTTGTGTATATTTGTGGTAGAGTTTCTGAGATGAGTGTGGCTGTGATTGTGGGGGCTGTGTGCCGTATATAAAAATACGGTTGTTTGAAAAAAAATAGTGTATATATCTGCAAGAGAGCGCAAAATCCAAAGCAATGTCAAACGAAACTGCGCTTTTTTTTTGTTTTGGTACTGTACATGTACTGCTAATGCATACACGTCCAACACCCTTGTTTTTTTTTGCTTCTATTGTACGTAAAAAAAGCAGAAAAACTAAATTGAATTTCGTGCTGCGAATATCTATGTATAAGTAGAAACAATGACACTGTGTGAAATTTTTTTAGTTGTTTTGCAAAGATGTTTATACATTTTTGTAAGCACGTTTCAAGTCCCTGTATTGCGTGTCCCCATTGAGCGGTGTGGTGGAGGGCGGGGAGTTGGAAAGTCATTTTTTTACAGTGTTACGGTTGCATTACTGACTGCCTAGACATAGTGTAAAGATAAAAAATGCAAGAAAAATGATCCAAAGGTAAAAAGGTGAGAGAGACGTATAAGCTAAGAGTTGGAATTTTTCAGATTTAACTACTATGCAATTCCCATTACAACGCTGTATTCCATCTTGTAAGCTAGAGAAATTCAATAAGAAAAAATATTCTACTCCAAATTCTTATTATCTTGCTGCATTTTCAATTGTTTGTCACCCATGCAACTATCGCTGGGGAATATTTGGGAGAAGAATAGTAAATGCAGTTTGGCATCTCACCAATAACTTATTGAAATCGTAAGGATAGGAAAGAGAAAAAAAGGAAACAAAATAGATGACTGTGTGTGTGGTGGGAACATGCGCATACACTGCCTGATGAATTTCATCAATATTGGTAACATATAGCCCCGTTTACCGTAGTGAAAAATCAATACATTTTGGTTGGTTAAAAAAGCAATATGACGGTCTTAGTTCTGTTCATGTAGTGAAATTCTGAAACCATAAATTATTTGCAACATCGTTATGACTTTTAATAATACAGAGTGTACCTGATGTTAAGGTGTTTTAATAATACAAGACTTGCAGTATTAAGATTAAAGAGCATAAAGTTTTTGACCAAGTAAAATAAGGTGGTGAATCATTTAATAATATCTTATGTAATTACTGTAAAACCTTCCAGACACGTGGTTGGTGTCATTGGGTATTTGTTGTGCTATTTATCTGTAATTATTATGGATTTGATATTCTGTTTGTCATTGGCCTAGAAATTGGGTAACGAGATTAATTTATTCTTTTAATAATGTGTAGCGTCGTTATGCATCTAATGAGCAGTAATCATGTTAGTATGAGGTTAGTGTTACATTGTAGATAATAAAAAATGTATTAAAAGTAATATTGGTTGTTTGTTTTCATATGAAAGTTTTATTGCATTCTCGACAATGTCGTTTCATCGCTTTGTTTAGATTCGATTTTTATTGGATTAGATTAAGATACTTGGTGATTTATTGGATATTTGAATGGTTAATAATATTTTATTAAAATTGGATACACATTTTTAAATTAATTGAACCAAAATGAGAAAACAAATGATCAAATAAACACTGCAAATTAACCATTTTTTTAGTCAATTTGAGTGTTTTTTTGGGAATAAATAAAAAATGTGACTTACCGTTTTTTTATTTACAAATTGCTTGTAAATTGTTCGCATCATTGCGAATTTTTAATACATTTAGTAACATTATTTATTTATTGTGTAGGTGTAATGTTTGGTTTCGTTTATTTTTAAACAGATCAATATTAAGAGGAAAATCTTGAAATGCTACTGTATACTCCTTACTACTGTTTCAAATAGATTGGCAGCAAATTCGTTGCTAGTCCATTTTTCTATCTTACCAAAATCAATTTCATTCGATTTATCTTTTCGGTTATAAAATGCTTGAAAACGTAAATTGTTCCAAATGGCACTTGCACCGACCGCTATAGAAAGTTTTAGTAGTGCTTATTGTTTGTTGGGGCCGTTTTGGCCTCCCCTCAAGTATTTCTTTTGCTTTTATGAGGTATTGTATATATTTGTTACACGAAGCTGCCTTAGTTTAAACGTAATGGAAAGAAAAACGAGAAAAAGACATCAAAAATCTTTTAATAAATCAAAAAAAAAATTTTTTTTTTGTTTGAGTTGTTCAGATGACATGAATTGCTTGGACAGAATATTACGAGACAGAAAGTTATTGATTTCCAAAAACTAAGAAAATACTTTAATGGGTTTGAATTCCGGCGAAAAATATATATCGCTTTTGTACAAACTTGACCTAAACATTTTTCTTTTCCGGTAATTAACTTTTCTCCATTTGTTATAGTTTTTCATTCTATTGTTACAATGTACGTTGTAAATGTGATCAATTTTACCAAATCATTTGTTTTGGTTTTTATCGATTCATATACAAGGTTACTTAGCTTTTATATAAAAGGGGAAAAAAGTGGATAAAAGTAGTAAAAAAATTGAAGCGAAAGAAGCTTTATTTGAAGTCGGCTGTTTACTTTCAATGCCAACTTTTTTAGTTTAGTAATAAAATGGATAACACAGGTGCAGTAATTATCTTTTTGGTCATAAAAAGTGTGATGTCTCCCCATGCATTTGATATTTCTAAGCCTCAGTAGTTGACGATCGGCATTGACGATATTTTATGATAACCACCTGATACACCTAATATCAACAAAACAAAATTTATTAATTGTTGTCAGTCACGTACTGTACTGCTGCCGGTGAAGCTAAGAGAAATTGTTTTAAAAAAAATTAAAGAAACTCGTGAGGAGAATTAATTGTGGCCTTCAGTTTGACGAGTAACCTTAATGTAGTAATAGCGTTGGCAGGCGATTTTTATTAATTGCTGTAATAATTGTTGTATTATGGGATGGGCGAAAGGTAATAATGATTTAATAATGTACGCAAAGTGCAAGTACAGGCGTAACTAAAGGAAAAAAGTAAACTAAAAAATGCCACTCTTGTGAAAACAGCTGACATTTCAAAGTTAGCAAGTTTAGGACGTTAAATTCCATATTAACGTCGAACTCTGAGAAATTTAACTGCAAGGGAAGAACCACCAAAATTAATTTAAGGTGGTGTAATCATTGGTGCTACTTGAAAATAGTGGATTAAAGTCACTTTTTTCTCTCCATTTATTGGTAATTGTATTAAGGAACGTAAAATAGTTTCAAGCATTAAATGTAACGTTAAAATCACGCTTAATTTGATATAAACATTAAGCGTTATGCACTGTAATCATTTCTGTATTTTGCTACTTTGAGTTAACGTTTTAGATTTTAAAAATCGACTTTCAGCTTGTATGCCATACTTATTTTTAGTGTGACGCTTTTTGCATGCAAGTATTATAATAATACAGAATAATGAAAACATCTAATTGTGATGTTAATGTTTGCCCATACATTTTTTTTATTGCATTTTTAGTAATTGTTAAATAAACACAGCGTGTAATAATGTCGACGTGTGTAATTTGAATCGCTGACTCATTTGTCATTATGCAATGATGAATCTTCCTTTTATTTAAAAATGCAAATAAAATATGTTGTTAGGCATCGTACGATATAAAAACAGGGAAGGTATCAACTTGTCATACGAGAATGGCATTTTTTTTTATTTTTCAGATGATAATAATAATGACGGTGAGTGTCAACACATGGTGAGGTTGTCATTGGTGCAACTGACGCTGAAAATGCTTGTGACGTAAAGTCTAAGCTTTATACTTTGCTGTATTTAGTTTCAGTAACGAAATTCTGTCATGCAATTTAACATTAGATAACTTCCTCCCCACTTATCCGCACTCCCTCTTGTTTTCTGTATCTAAATATCTCTTTCCCATCGATTTACCTTATTCATGCTTATAATGTACAAAGCAAAGTAGTAAAGCATACAGAAAAAGCTGCTGTTATCCACATCTCCCTTAACATGCTCGATGATGTACCTATAAAATAGACTTATATTATCATATTTTGATCGATAGTTTGGCTCACCGTCTGATAAAAGTGACGAGAAACATACTGTACTTGTAACAAAATTTCACGAGTAACTGTTAAGAGAAAGTGATTCCCAAACTGTGGTTAAGACGGTTAGCAAACTGGACAAGAGAATTTTGGTCAGCAGTTGACAAACTTAATAAAATAAATGGTTCGCAATCATTCAAGTATGAGAATCACTGCTTTAAGTATTAGTGAGGTGAATAAGAGGGTTGATAACGTTGAAAAAGATTATTGTGGGGTGATTTGTTGGGAGGAATAATTTTAATGGAAAGAATGTGATATTAGCCGTGTCTTATGGTAAGGTAGATTAATTACTAAACGAGAAGCGCGTTTCTACTTGACGGTAGGTGAAGGTGCAAAATTGGATTTTAACGATGGAATTGAACGCCAGGTGGAAATTACGTTGTGTATACGTAATTCGACGCCGCCACCGCCGACTGTCGCTGTTACGTGTTGATATATGTATATAAAAGCGCGGCAGAGCGTGAATTTGATGAGAAAACACAAGAGGCGTGGATTATGGTTTCATGGTTCTTGGCATCACCAACATGCCACGCACACAAACTTTCGATTGTTTAAATTTGACGTGAAATTTATCTTCCTTTCCACCACTTCAAATATTCGCTTGCTTTGCTATACTCTCAACTCATCTTTGTCGCTGTTTTTCCATCACATCATTACAACTGCACATACTGTATGACATGTACTGTAAGGGTGAAAAGAGACCGAGTTTGGGGGAGTAAAAATGTGTGAAAATTACCTGACATATTGAGCTTGTGAATAATACAATGAGGATTTTTGCAAAACAAGACGTTTCTTTAGTAGGATTAAATGGCTGATTTTTTTATTGAGAAAAAAATGCAGCGTTGTAATGGTAAAGATTATACACTGTTTTAAGGATTAAACAATCATACTTTTTTGCCCAAGTACAATTTTGACTGTTTTAAATTACGTTATACTTGATAATGATGAGAGTTAATAGAAAATGACATTATATACTATATTTGCAATGACAAATATGAAATTATTTTGGAGGTCAGTGCTGTGGACGTTAATCAAATGTACTGTACTTTTAATGCGACAAACTGCATTATACAGTTAGTCTGTCTCTACTTTGTGGGGAAAAAAATGGACCTTTCTAGACATATGACACGTTATCCGTTGTTGTCATATGGTCTATAATATTGTTCATAAATTATTAATCAGCTCTTAATTTTGACGCCTTCTCTGCCGTACTTGTATTGTTTAATCGTGTGTTGTTTTGTCGTCTTTTGATGGCAGTGATGCTCAAAATGGAAGTTCTATTTAGACATCCAGGCAGCAAGGTCTTCTTTGATGGGTGGATATTCATTAAGCGAGCCCGAACAGCTTTGTAATTAATTAGCTAAATTGCTAGCTATGACATAAATTATTGTAGAATTTAAAGACTCTGGGATATTGTTTGGATGCTAATAACAGATTCCCTTTTTGGTACTCTTTAAGCTACGCCTATTTGCGTTGAGTTATGTTTTTGCGTTTATAATTTTATTTTTTATTTATTTTAGTGTGTGTGTGTGTGTGTGTGTGTGGTAAAACTAAACGTCGTCGTGCGCTTTGTTTTTGTTATTATGCGATTGTCAGTTCGTGGAAAATGTTTTCTCGCGAAACGTGATCCGGGTGAATATACTTCTCATACCAATTACTGTAGATCTCAACTTTACACCCATATAAAATTATGCATATTCACACCAGGAGATGCTGTGAAAATGTCACTATGACTTTTATTTAACTTTTAACGTATCGGTTATTTAATACCGTTCTCGTTATTAAAACTACTGGTTGTCATAGAAACGTAGCGTTTTGTGTTTTTTTCCCCTTTCTTTTAAGCTTAATAACACCATTAAAGTTTAAAAAATTTATATATTCAAATACAATTAACAGGGATAATACCATGTATTTAATACCATGGTAAAATATTAATGCGTAAAAGTTTGTCAGAGTTGCTAAGCGTCATTTTTGCGTCAATGTCGCAGTAGGTTACTTAATATGCAACGATGCAGTTTTAGGCGTTATTACACCAACTACAAGTCGTGATAATATAAGTTTAGTCGATTAGAATTGACATTAGTTTTGCTATTGAAGTAACTGGTTATAGCATAGTTACATATAGACAAAGGTCGACTAGTTTTGTTGTCGATAAAGGTTAGTCTGACTGCAAAAAAGAAAATTTTAATGAAATAATTTATCAAAAAGATGTTGATTTTTTTTTATAATTTTGTTTGAATTTCATTTATGCACTATTTATTTTTAGGGTGTCTTATTTATATTAAAGCTTTTATTTATTTAAAAATACTTTTGTTTGATAGCTAATCCAGAACTAGTGCAATATGAATATCGAGATGACTGCATCTCCAAAAGATAAATGATAAAATAGCTTCTTTAAGGCAATTATCATTTTAGCACATTCTACTCAACTTACTGCATCTTTGAAAGCATCGTGTTACGATAGAATTCTGACACAACATAAAAATAAAACAAATGCATCAAATTTAACGACATTGCATTGGTGGCAATGACGAATTGTTTTGTTAATTCCCACACATTCATATAAAAAATGAATAATATAAACAAAAAAAAGTTTTTGTTTTTTTTTTAGCTGAGCAAAGAAAATTTGATAATAGAAACAAACTCATTAACACATGGAAAGAAATAAAAAAAAGTAGCTAAAGCATCTGCCGTATAACGACGTATTTATTCAGCGATATAATTTATGCCCGAGTTTTTCTCACACCGTAAAGCCCTACTTTTTCTCGGTATTAGTCGACAGCTTAGCTTTTCCAAGAAAACTCTCTACGCTCGCGCATACATTAATTTGACCGGCGATGTGGCTGTGGTTAGTCCGTGATTAAATTAATTAATGCCGCATTAACAGTAAAGACTGGAGATGAGGTGTTTGTGAGAGCAAGTGGAAAAATATCCACAGTAAAGATCACACAGCGGAAGTATTACACCAAATATATTATCGCTTAAAGTCAGGGTAGTAATATGCTCAATTTACATGAACTGCAAGGAAGAATCTTGATGTGTTACTTGGTACTGGAACTTTCAAAAGTCATTATTGTTCCATGAGGAAAATAATTTCTTGTTTTGCACAAATGGTAAATTTTTTAATAGCAGGTTTTGTGCTAAATTTACCATTTAAATTGGCCTTTTTTTTTCAGCAGCAAAGTAATAATTGAATTTAACAAATAAGTATCTGAAAGTACAGCAATAACTTTCTAACCGGATTTATTTTAATTTTTTAATGATTACTTATATTTGATATCAACTTGTGTATTGTTTGTTATTAGTGCAGTATTTTAGGGCTCAATTAAAAACGCTATTTGAAAGTCTTGTTAGCGTTAGAAAATAAAGTACTTCCAGTGTATTGGCTGAAGTAAATGTTGACATTTTAATCAACTTAATTTGTAGATCGAGTATAAGGTGTGCTTGAATCTTTTAATTGAAGGAAAGGTTTTATGAAGTTGTGTGTGTGTTAGCTTCCTATACCTATACAATCCATCATGACAGAAGTAGTTTATCTTTTGTGAGCCCTCTCATGTCTGTTTCCTAATTGGTGTTCATAGAAAAAAGTAAGCAAGCATCGAATCCGATCAGGCGTAGGATAAAAACTACTTCGAGAGCTTTATATATTGGTGTATACTCAGGGTATGTGTGTATGAGGGGGAAGAGAGTTTATAGATGTACTATTCAGTATATACCGTGTTTGGTTGGTTGGTTGGACTTTTTTTTTGGAGTTCTGGGAAGAAAAAAAATGATTTGATCACATCACGTTCTATCAAATGGTACATGACAAAAGGTGCTTAGATCAAATTTTCTTGCTTTCCATCCCCCGTGGTGATATGTGTTAGCTATAGTTAGCACAAAGAATTGGAAATGTGTGGGTGTGGGTGAGCTGGTGAAAGTCAAAAGGATAAAGAAAAAGGCTGATTTATTACCACCTATGATAAATTGCCAAACTATCGAACGAGCCCAATAGACGCAAGTGTGAATATGACCGACGACTGAACACAGATTAGAGGGCAGAGCCTACTCCAAAAAGTAATTCCTTGCCTAACAAAGAGAGCAAGAAAGATTCAGCTCTCAAAGTCCCTAATTTGTTAAATCCGTTTTTTTTTTATTTTTTTTTTTGAGGATGGGGAAAAGGGAACTGCTGCATTGTAGACTGAAAAGTGAACTAATAAAGTAGATGAGTCGATAATGGAACAATAAATTCATTTATTGAATGCATCTGCTGCTGCTTTTGTTACTGCTATTGGATTGAAGTTAATTTGATAACATGGGCAATGAACAGTTTGGATAATGTCATTGAAAGCAGTTGGAAGTTGGCTAATTTGATTTGGCAGGTAGTTGACAAGTTTAAATCAAATTTAGTTGTGACGACATTGCGCTTAACGACGTGTTGCATATGCACACTTTCATAGGTGGTAATTATGAACGAAAACTGTTAATTATGCAGCACATGTAGAGATAATTAATTGACGTTATTGTTGGTATTGCAATTAAACTTATAAAGTTGAAAATATTTGTTATTTTAATGTAAAGTCATTGAGTGTTCTCTTAGTGTTCAATTGTAAATCAAAATTTTGCTCATTCTCTCTCTTTTATGTGTGTAATTTTTTGAAATATACATTAATCAAAGGGATAACAAAATTTGATGAAACCACAGTTTGTTCAACACAGTTTTCGAATAGTGAGTGATGTGGGACAAGTTGGATTGAGTGAAAAGTTTTGTTATGACGATTGTGACACCCAACTGAAAAGGTTAATTAATACTTGGAAATGCAAATGTACAAGCTGTCTGTTTAATACTCGCTAGTCCGATTAACATAAACGAATTATAATGTGACAAAATAATCCCCATTTTGACGTATACAGATGGAAAAAGGGGGTGAGTGGAATTAACGGCAGGGGGCAGATTAATATCCGCCAGCAGATCTATGTTTAATTGCAACAGTAAATAAATTTTGCATCGCTTTCTGCACATTCTGCTCATTAGCTGGACATTGCGCACTTTGTTTCCGCCTTTACACCTGGGATAATGGGAAAATAACATTATCTTTTTAAAAGTTAACAAGTGGCCATTTGTCAGCCAAAAGTTAACGACTTTATTTATAAAAAAAATAAACTTTTTGTTTTGCTTTTTTTTTTTAAATTAGATTATGGTGATGGTTGGTAAAAATTTCAGTATAAAATTTAAAAAAATGATAATTAAATAGATGCTAATTGAAATTTTTAAGACTTATTGCGTATTTGAATGAATTTTTATTGTCTCTTTTACCACAATTTGAGAGTCGCTTTTTCACTGTACTGCTGAAAATAGCTATTTGATTTTTTTTTTTTACGAAACTTAAAACATTTTTCGTTTTAAAAGTTTGCAATGAGTGTTATGTCTTGAGGGCTTATAAATGAAGACTCGAGAATTTCCTCGGGAGACGAATTCGTCACTTTATTCTCTGTAGTCATCTCTCTCTTCGTAAATGTTTGTTGGTGTGACAGCTCAACCAACTTGTTAGTTGGACCGAAAATATTTGATACCAACTTCATCAGCCACTTTTCTCTCTCTGAGGCTTGTTGGTGACTGGTGAGCATTCGACTAAAATGAATTGGCTTGCAAATTGCCCTGGAGTCCTAACTGTAGAAAAGTTCTACTATAAAATATAGTGTGGTGCCAACTGAGAAGGATGAAGGGGAAACTAGTAGAAAAATCACGACACTTTTCATCGGCTTACACCGAAATCCTTTATGTGTTAAAGGAAACCTGAAAAAATGATTACTTATAAATATTTAATAACTACGTAAGGCACAGTACGACTAGATTCATTGATCCTCAGGGACTCAAAAATAGAAAATCTAACAGCTTCTTATCTGTATAAATACCAATTCCCTATCCCTGATAACCGTGTTTTAAAAAAATGAACTTTTAATAAGAGGAAACTCCAAGTTAAGATTGGTTGTTGTGGTATTTTTAATAGAAAATAAGGTTAATTTATTGAATTATTTGAAAAGTGCAGCAAAAAGTTTCAATATACAAGCTATATAACGCGACTGTAGTTATGCTATTGTATTATTGACACTAAATTTGGCTTTTAAGATTTAAAATCTGGCTTCTGGTAAATAGATTTTTAAAACGACACATTGTAATTTAATTTTATGGAACTTAGTTATCTTTATTGACTAAATTGAATTCAAAATGGAATCGTTGAGCAGTCTCACGCGTTTAAAAAGCTAAATTGGATATTTCATAGTTTATCAGATTTTTAGGATGAAATGCCATTTAAATTTTTTGCTATAAATATCGGTTTTTTCCATAAAGTATTTTTTATATATTTATTTTGCTTTTTATTTAGGTTTATAGTATCTTTATATGGTTTAGTAGGAAATTACTGATCGATTTAAGACTCAAGAATTGCCAGTTTATTACGTTAACGTTTATACAGGGAATTGGTTCTCTGTTCAGCCCTCATAAATAAACTTTCTTTTGTGATTGTTAAGCAAATATTGACCGAAAAACAAAACAAAGGAGATTTATGGTGGAATAAACAAACTTGTATTATTTTGAGATAGCCATAAAAGTAGGGACAGTAAATGTAAATCCGTTTATATCATTAATTTTAGCCACAGAGCTTTCAATACTTGAATTTATTTCCTAAAAGCAGTTGAATGCCAAACCGATGTATTTGAGAAAAACAGGTTACATTTCAAAGATTTAATAACTTTAAACAGTTTTTCTAGACACGGATGTGAAAGAATTTATTGTACTATTTTTATTTTTCTCACAGTTTTAGAAGTATTTGATTAATATAAAGTTAAAAAGTAGATGAAAACGTCCGGGTGTACCTGTTCGACGTAAAGAGATTTAAATTTGTTGCCAGGAAAAGATAAAAAGAAGAAAAAGTTTTGATTAGTAATCGATGATGTTGCCGAAACTATGGAAAATGAACTGAGATAAAGAATGATGTAAAAATGGCTGCGAGCTTTATGTCATGTAATTATCTTTTAGTTGTTCATCATATGTCGTTTCCATAGTTTCTCACGTCTTTTAGACTGGAGATATTTTTACCATTTTTTTTGTCATTTTAGCTGAGAATAACGTCTTTTATGACACGATTGGGTTACAAGTAAAACCTTTACATAGAACAGTGACGATGATCTGCCATTTCTGAGAATTCTTCTTAATTATCGGGCAATTTTTATTAAGTCATTCACTTGAAAATGAACGTCGTTAGAAATTAGTTGGAGTTATGAAAGATAAATAGGAGTGGGTTTTAAAAAATTACCATGGAATTGTACAATTAACAAGTTAATAATTATCATTACAAGCTATTTTAATTTTTAGTAAGACTATTAAATTAACTCTTTTATCGAGTTTTAGGCATTAAATGATGCTATATTATCATTTTAATACGTCTCTTCAATTTTATTTGATCAACTTAACTATTTTATTTCATTACAGGTCATATTTGATACTTCATTTGCTAATTCATTTAAATGATCTTTTAAATTGTAATGTATAAATTAATCATTATTACTATAAAAATTCTATATTAAATTCTTCTATCATTAGTGGCCTTTTTGCTACACCATGATTTCATTTGAGTTAGAAAAACTTGCGTTAAAATTTTCAATTGTATTTTGCATTGTAATTATTTATCCGAGCATGTTGTTTTGATAATTTATTATTTGTTAAATTTAATACAGTGAACTTTTGTTTTAAGGTCACATTTTTACTATTGTAGGGCATCATAATGTTATATTGCAAGCCATCTTTATATTTCTCTAAACTGCCCTCTGTTGAACAATTTGTATGAATTGAGAACTTTTATTACTCCAGTAAAATTACTCGTTACGTTATGCTATTTTGTTGTTGGGGCGATTGAGTAAATGGCGTTTGAATTAATGGCACTACTAGGAATGGCTGAATTTCAGGCAGCAAATAAAGTCAAGGATTGTTTATTACCTGCAAAATTTTTGTAATTTTGGGTTCTCTCGTGTAAGTTCTTTAAGTTTTGCAATTGTGTTATTGCGGTATTTTTCATTGCGTACCAATTTCTTACATCATATTATACGCTAATGTTATTTTTGAAGTTTATTGTGCAAGTGCATTACTAGATAGAATCCTAAAATAGAAAATAGTTGACTGATCGGTAGGAAACTAAAAATACATCATCGAATTGTGTACTTTTTCTATCATGTATTTTGGTTGTCATTGGTTATCAATCGATGAATATGCCTGCAAAGCATATCAGCAATTTCACCAGAATTCTGTATACACAGTGCATCATACCAAGAGGAATCGATGAGTGTAAATCGATTTTCCTCAACTTTGGACCTTTTGGTCCGATCGTAAAATGCCCTAGCAGGTGGTCTGATATCTGTTGGTGATGTATGACAGTATTAAATAGCGTCTGCTATAAAAGAGGCCGCCTAGGGGCGCTGGGGATATAGTGAATTGAAGGAAATTTTGCTGTCGTGTTAAGCTTAACGAAACTTGTTACTGTACCATTCTTTTTTTCTGACTCACTCTTCAAAAACAAAAAAGGAATTTGGATGTTAAGGGCAAAAGCTGAAGTTGTTTTTAGGCGAATTTCCTATTCTTTTTCAGGATTTGAACCATACGATTGCTTTTAAGTCTGTTCAAACAACATGAATAAACACTGAAACATAAAGGATCGAATTTTGTCTTGTTTTATTGGCTCAATATTCAATCATAATACACAAAGCTAGAATGCATTTTATGTTTTTTAAACAAATATAATGTGCATATTTTTATGTGTAAGTTTATCTCGTTTAATGTAAATTTATGACTTATTTTTTGTGTCGTTATGTGGTATTACTGGACAGAGGAAGTGACGTTACGAACCAATAGAAGATGAGTGGTTCCATGAACGACATTATTGCAAATTTATTGAAATTTACACAATTAAAATGCCAATTTAAGTTATCGTCTTTATGATAGTGTTTTTTTTAAACTAGTTTTTAAACTAATAACATGTTTACTAGATTTATTAACTTGGCTGTATTTTATAATTGGTTATCGATCGGTGCGTGGGTTTGCCCTTGTGCATGTAAAATTAGCCAACGAAATTTTCAGCTAATTAATTGTCAGAGAGATGAAACTTTTATCCTAGCGACAAATCTTAATTTAAAGTAATTTGATTTAACGAGATTTGATGCACTTTTTGCAACTCTCTTCATTACTGTAAGTGAATCAAGAGTTTTGTTATGTTGTTGCACTTTCTCGAGTTGGCCAATTTTGTCGGACGAATTAAGACTAATGCGGTGTCTTTGAATTCGGTTACCAAATTACTACACTGTCTTCGATGGAGACAGATTGAATAAAGAGAGAAAAAAAGCAGGCTTTTATTTACAATTAATCAAAACTACGCTGTTACTTGGTGACGCAGCGCAGATTAAACTTGGTCAGATTATCTATCATTGAAACCTTTTTAGATAATTGGCGAGGGAACTGAATTTGGGCACTCGCATTTTTCTTCGCACAAGTTGCTGTTGGAATGTCAGCTTTTCATGTGTGCATTACTTCATTGAGTTACTCGTACTTTCTTTATTTCATACACTCACATGCTATTTATAAACTGGTAAATTATCATTAAAGCACATTTTGTCGTTTTTAGTAACTTAGATTTCGCTTTACAGTTTTAGTAAATAAACGTCGTGAAAAAGACACGACTGATCTTTGTCTTAAGTTATTTTAAGGGGCAGTTTTATTTTAATATTTTATTTTGTCAAGTTAACTTTATTTTTAATAATTTTTTCTGGGTTTTGATCACTGCTCGTGAACCACCGTTTGAGAATCAATTTCATACATTGTTAGTAATAGCTTTTAACGATAATCTTCAAATGTCTTTTTCTTAAAGTGTCAATTTGCCACCTTTTACGTAAGAATGCGACGACATTGTCTTGTTATTTGTCTTTGTAGTTAGCTGAAAATGCCCGGCGTTTTACGTTTCTGTATTTGTGAACTGTTGTCGTTAACTGTTGTCGCTTAATGAGACGAGACAAAAAGGTGTGTGAGTGTTGTCCAGTCGTCTAGACATTTAAGAGGACGTAAATATCTTTAAAAGCAATTCGTCGTTAATCCGACGTAAAATTTTGAAAGTGACCATTGTAAATTAGTTACGTTTGCCTTTACGTCCACTTACCCAAACTATGACATGACTATTGGGTGGAGGAAGAAAAAAAAAGCATTGCGATGGAAAACACTTTGAGGCAATTGTTGGTGGACATTTTGTGGGGATTAGAGGGTCCATCATCTCTTTAGGTGACAACACAACCAAGTCTTGTTATTCTCTATTTTTCATTCGTTGTTAAAGGGGGAGTTGAGAATTCCCTTCGCACGTTTCATGTGTGTAATGATGCCAATCGATAGCTTTATACTGGTATATTGGTCAACGGAAGTGCTGGCCAACATATTCACATAAAAACATAGCAGCGCATTTACGTTGGCATTGGTATGCAAGTAACGCTCGCTATTTGACCACTAAAACTGATGGTGGCTTTTACTCTGCGTGTGTTTTCCTTGTGAAAATTGTGTGAATGTGTTTTTGAGGGTTGTTGGTGATGGTGGGTGTGTTGGTAGTGGTGGAAAGATTTTAGGCATACGATGATGTATATTGTTGTAAGCTATTGATGATTTGATGTTGGCTTTGACGGTCCAATTTATTTGCATCCGGACACCGATGCCAAACAAACAAATGTTGAGATCACACACGTTGTTGCCAAATCGATGAACGGAAATCACTTCAAAAGGGCGTTAACCAACTACGAGTTTTGCTTTTATTGCTTGGTTTTCAAACCAATATTATGTACCTAAGTTGATACCCGTATGGTTTATGTTAGCATGGGCGTTTTATACAATAATGTTTTCAAGTTGACGTTGTTTGCAAAATTAAGGCATTTTTTGTTGGCAGGAAATAATGCTGAAGGCTATTTATTTTAAGTTATTAGTTTTTAATGTTGTTTATTGAATCTATTGGAAATTATTTTTTTTTAAATTACCGATAATTATTTTAAGTGCAATTCTCTTTAGTTCTTTTACAGAGAAAAAATATGAAATGACACTGCATAAAACATGATTAGGGCATATAATTTAAATTGTTTACAAGAAATTAGATTATAAAGATGACCTTGCAAGTTATAAATTATGTTAATACGCCGTAAAGTAATTCTGAAATGACATCTAATATCATATTTATCTGCTGAAACTTTTTATGGTCTTATTGTGCCTTTGCTGTGATTGCAACAACTTTTCCTAGGAGATAATTAAAAATGTAATCTTTGGTTTTGTGAAATGCAATTTTTCTGAGTTTTAGTTTGAATCGTACGACTTTTTTACAGCTCTAATTAGCGATGTTTATTGCGCAAACATTTGGTTTGTTGTCGATAATACAGCTTCTCAAATATTTCATTTCCTATCATCTTCAATTTCCAAGTCTTGAAGTTTTTTTTTCTTTTTTGTTTTTTTCTACATCCTTTTTTGTTTGGCTTTAGCTACCTCTATTGTAAGCATTATGTGTGTAAATAATGGTGTTTGAGACCTGGTTCCGGTTTATTTGTTAGCGATTGTTGTCTCGAAAACTTGGTTGGTTCAATAGCAAAAAGGAAATTTCTTCTTGTAAAGCGACAATGACATCACCGGCATCCGGAGTCATTGGATGAACAGATATATACGCATGCAAGAATGGCAATTGTAGAGAATTGGGTCGTAATACTCAAATTTACTGGAGAAGAAGTGATAAAAAAGTGGTTGTCAACCTTTTTATAATTTACGTTTAGCTAGTTGCGTTTATACAAGTGTTTTCAGACAACAGTTTTATTTGATTATCAGATATTTAACTACCCATGGCCATTGTAAGAATTTGTTAGTGTTAATTAATATCGATTTGATGCAATTTCTTAATTGTCTGAATGTTCACGAGTCCAGGTTGCCAATCACTGGTAGAAAGGGTAGTGGTGTGTAGATGAACAAAATGCAACGTGGAATATAAACAGTAAGAGAAAATATCTTAGAAAGCATAATGATGTCTTGTCGTCTTCATTAAACCATCAATTATTGCCACTTGAACGATTGCTACATATACCTCGAGGACTCGTTCAGCTACAATTGTATCTTATTTCAACGCTTATGTATAGCCTAATATCACTTTTTTTTTCTTTCTTTCTTCATTTGTGTGTATCTTGTGCTGTGTCATCCTTGGCTTTCCTATTGCAGTTGTTTTTGTTTTGCTTGGTGTGCGCTAATGTTAATGGCTGTTTTATTCACATAGTCGCTTGACAATTTGTTTTGGCAGTTTTTCAGCCGTTGAATCAACCAGTCTCTCACAATGCATCACTTTACATGGTGATTAATAATAAATTGGTTGTCGATTTCTAAAACCCTGGCAAAAGTGTATAATAATTATTGCTTTAAATGTCTATAAATATGGTTAAAACTACTCCAAATATAATATTGAAAGTCGAACATGAAGATGAACATCTGCAATAACTTGATTTTTTACTCTTTACCGTTTCACTTATATTTGAAAGGAATTGAGATTTTGATGATCACCCCGGTATGCTTTTATATATATACAGCACAACGGCCCATTTGTATTCTATTGTTGAAATGCCATTTTTATGTAGTTTTTCATTTTATTTTGACACATTGCAATGGTACTTCACATATCAAAATCATCTATCGTGCAACGCCTATACTAACAGGTTCTTCACTTGTACATATTGTATATACATTATGTACAACGTATGACCTTATAACAATGTGAATTATGGAAATTAAAATAGCAGAACGTCATGTTTAAAATTTACGACATTTTTATGTCGCATTTTAACATACCGTACACAGGCTATAACGTTAATTTTGAAAATATTATCATAATTTTACATAAAACAGGAGTCGTGTCAAGTTTTGAATATTTTACATGTAATAAATAATACAGCGCAGTATTATAAATGTTGATGAAATTTAGTTTTCAGTATGCAATACCTTTGGAAAAATTTTATGTATCATTTTCGAATGGTATTTTTATCTTAGTTTGTGGTTAGTTATTTTTAATACTTTCGGTGAACTACGAATATTCAACTTGTACGTTGACTTTGTTAGTACATTTGGACATTTTGAATTGAAGTAGTACAAATTATTAGGGCAACTAATGTATTACAGTGCTTGACTTGGTGCTAAATACATTTAACAATATTTTTTTTTAGTTAATAATATTTTTTTAAGAAGTAGATTAAGTTGAAAACGGTTTTTTCATGTATTATTGAGAACTGAAGTATACAGTATATTGACATTTACAGTATATACTAGTACTGTATATAATTTTGTTTATTTTAAGCAATACGTAGGATGTCTGATTAACGACGGTAATGTTGTTTACATTTACATTGACAATTTAAGTAGCATAATAATAGGAAACGTAATTACTATCTGTGTGGATCGTTAAACTAGAAACATTATGTTGACATAAAATTTTCACTCTGTATTGTTAAAACTTAAATATAAACTTGAACACCGTATAAAATGAAGGCGTATAATGAAACATAATTTGGATAAGCGAAGTATTTTGAGTTTTGATCTTCAGGCTTCTGCAGTTCATTTAGATGATTTTATTTTATTATATGCTGTAGTTTTGTCAATATTGAGTTTGGGTTGGAGTAACCAATGCGCCTGTGGTGTGATGTAATTGGCAATGCAAAATAATGCCTTCGTTTTATTAGGCGGTGGCGGTTAATTCGGACGTATAAATGACCACATCACCGCGTGGTAGCTGGTACCTTAGGGCTTTTATTATTCATCCACCACCCTTTTCTCCGTATCCGATTCGAACTATAATAGTAGAAATCGTTGCATTTTATTAAATGAGACTTTTAATGTACTCGTGCTAGATCATTACTCTGGAAATTGAATGTCTTTTAAATATATTTTAGGGTTGTAAGGGGTACAATTGGGAAGGGGATCTATTTTAATACGGAGTTCACGCCGTTATTGTCGTTATTTATTTTACCCAATTAAATGGTGTAAAGCAACGCAGATGGCTGATTTTCTAAATTTTGAATTTTTACTTGCAATTCAGTCGGTTGAGGTCGTTGAATTGCTTAGTAAATTTCACACAAGTGTCGCATACCAACTAAATTTCATTTACATATTTGTTGAATTTTTATAGCATGCTTTTCCTTACTGAAAATGGTAATCTACCACAAAAGTGCGTTATTCATCATGATCAGTGATTACGGTGGCTGCATGTACCACTGCTTGAGAATAATTTTGCTATATACTGAATTTCCATGGTTACATCTTATTAGAAAACTTTTGGGTTTGTAACCTGATCACTAAGAATATCGTAAATTAAAAAGTTTTGCTGTTTTTTATTTAGGAAAATCATACTAATAGATTTTCTTAATATGCCTGAGTGATGCACTGAATGAGAAGACTCCGCTTATTATTTGAGTGGATAATAAATTTGTGTAGACTTTTTATGCGGCTAATTGCTATTGTATTTTGTGAGTATTATAGGCTGTTTACCATCTCTTGCAAATATTCATAGTTTTAATGGGTTGACAACGTTGTTTTTCAAAAGAAAATAAGACTTGAAAACGATTCTTTGAGCTATCTATCTATCTATGCTCCATTATTTGACGATAATCATGTACTCTATGGCTAAATTTATGGCTTTTTTTATTTAAGAAAAAATTGATTATTGAAGAGGTTTTGCTGTAAAATTTATTAGGGTGACGTCTAATTTAATATTTAATTTACGAACGGGTGTAATTATTTTGTTTTCGTTATTTTATTCATTTATTTTTGGTGGTGCTAATTGGGCAGAGCATAGTGAAAATTGCTAGTTGCTATACGGTATTGTCCTGTGTATTCCATGGCTATTGCACGGCTGAGTGCGTTTTGTTTTGTAAACTGACAGCTTAATCCCTGACGATTCCTGTCCGTATTACGGTTAATTGACTTTGGATATTTTCTTATCTCGAAATTGCACACCTTTTAGGCTTTTACCTTGTATAACATACTGTAGATGAAAAAACAAACTTGCGGAACAAAAAGTGACTTTTGTTGGTTGATTTTGTACATTTCTTTGCTATCAAAGTTTATTGCAACAATGCACAGTGTATGACATCCATTAAAGTACGGCTTCATTGGATCATATGAAGACATCCATTGAATGCATTCTTAATAAGTCCAAATTTGACGAAATTGAATTTATTGTATTCAAATTTAGCTTTGAAGACATTTTATTTGTTTGCAAGGCACCTAATTTGGTTACATGTTTAAATTTGATGCTAGGGATGTTTAATTTGTGTTTTGGGAATCTTTATTACTTTTTTTACCGACTGTACTAAAATTGGTGTTTGTATTAGGTCGCAAACTAGTTTCTTGCCATTGGCACAACAACATTTTCTCTTCATATTCGGTTTCCCATTCCCACAGCAAAATTAGCACTAAAATTTATTATCAGTGAGTGCGTTAAGGCTTTATAGTGCTTTCATGTTTGTTTAGTTAACATGACGTTGTTAACTACTGTAATTAACACGGATAAAAACACATTGGAGTTTATTAATAGTAAAACAGCAATTATGACTGTTAAAAAGATATACTGAAATCCTGTTTGTTTATAATAACAAAACGATGACGATGTTTAGTGTATATTCATGTAACGCTAATTATTTTCTGTTTATTTGCGACTATTACTAAATAATTCATCAAAGCATAAGTTGAGCGCATCTAATTATAGCGCATTAGTCTTCACTACGGTTATTTCTGTATACAAGCAAAGCACTATCACAGGATGTATGTGACAACATTTTATATTCAGTATATTGTTAATAAATATAGGTTAATGCTGTCATCCCCATTTAACATTAGATGCAGGTTGATCATTAAATCCACAAACACTGCAAATCTCTTGCCAAGAGAAAAGCACCACTAAGTTACTGTATGGTATGGGAATGGGAATTTAAGTCGTGCATACATTTTTTTATACGTTTTAACAATTTTAGGCGATCTTTAGTCCATTTTTATACGTATTAGGCAATTATTACAATGAAATTCTCTTATACCTATAACAATTACGTGTCTAATTAATGACCAAACAGTTCTGTTCGCGTTTAATTAATTTATTTACTTGTACACTGTGTATTGGTATGCAGTACATGATAAAATTATGTATGCTAATTTTAAAGGGTGTTTCTTTTAAATTGACTAATGGTAGTAGCACTAGCTTAGTATTTCTTTGAAAAAATGAGAAAAGTAATGGACGTTTTAGACGTCGACAATTTAAGTAAATTGCAGACGATTGTTTACACATCAGCAAGTTTAGTATTCAATTGTAAATTAATTTTGTTTGCTAATGGTAAAACCGCATTTAAATTAAATTTTTTCTCTGTATTTTAGTTTATTTAAAGTGCTGATTTTACATTTTTTATTTATACAATTAGACATTATTGACTAAAGTGTTTGTTTTTAAAGCTAAATGTCTCAGAGTTGTAATGCATTAGTAATATCTTGCTGAACAAGTTCTGTATTAAATTATTTCAACTAATATAATAAGATTTTTAGTGACATGTACCTATAACGGATAACTGTAATGAAGCACTCGGTACTTGTTGAAAGGCACCCTGCATTGCAGTCGTCATATTATTATTATTGAAGACTTTTTTTTTCTTTTTCTAGTGCATTATTCACCTTGTATGTCCCTTGGTTGAGTAGAAAGCTTTAAATTGAATTGCCTATGTGCTTTCTTATGTATACGCACACAGCACATTTATATTTAAAACGCATTGCATTGTATACAAGGGAAGGGGAAATGCTATACAATTTGAAACGAGAATGCTGAATACGGGTTAACACTTGACGACTTCACAACATTTTTCTTATTTTAAAAATATATATGCCAATAAACACTCGACAGCGCAATAATTTATTTTGCTATACTTTTTTATTATTATTTTTAGACAAGTATATATTTTTTTTATTTCCAGTTAGAAAAAAAAAAGTTGTTGAAAGCTGATTCGCGTGTAAACTTTTTTTTTTTATTTTTCTATTTTTTTTTTACATTGATAAATAATTAATTTCGGTGTTTTCAACTTTTTCGTATTTCTTTTATATTGTATTTTTTCATTACTATTTGTTTTTGGCTTCCGATGCAATATCGAGCCGTGTAACATAATATGTAGCAGATGACATGACTGAAATGGGAACTGATTGCGTCATCTTTGTTTTATTTAACGTTTGAGAGTGGAAATGGTAACAGCTGCAAGTGTAATTGTAGCTGTCTATTCCGATTATAACCCAAACATATCGCTTCGAGTTAAGGAGTTATTATAGGACATCAGAGAAAAAAAATCGCTATTTGCAAACATTTGTCGTTTTTCCTTTAACATGACAAATGTTGCATAAAAACGGTCACTTTCTTACTTCATTATTGTTTTTTTTTTAACGGTTCATTACTAAAATTGGCACGTGACATAGTCATTATGTTAAGTTAAAACGCTTGTACATGTTCTGTAGTTTTTGGAAATCTGAGCATCAAGCTGACCAACTTGTCAAGCAACTTTAAAAGATAAGAATGGCGGTAACTTCTGAAAAAGACTATTTCTAAAGCTTGGTTGAAATTTTCTAATAATTGAAATGGAGCGATCCTAGCTGATATACAGTATAAACATGCGGGTTTGTGAAGGCGACGGGTCTTTTTGATCTTTATTTAATTATTTGGAAGTGGCATCATAGAAATGGTGAAGTACAACAACATTAGCTAACGTTATTATCTTTTTATACATAATAAATGTACGTGTTGTTTGTTTGTTGATACTTCCAACATTTTAAGCCCCGCCTTTTCTTGTTGTTTCACTGTAATAACAATGCAATTGGAGTAAAAGAAAATTAATATAATAAACGTAAAATTGGCCACTAAATGCTATTACGTATGGCTTTTCTAATGGGTACAAAACATTTTCTTTCTGAATAAACTGTCACAACTAAGAATACTTTTTATTATATTGGTGAATTAGGTTCTTTAATGGATACAATGGTTTTTTCTTTTTCAAGTAGTAGTTGATGATCACCTTGTGTAAGACATGGGAATGTTAATGTTTATAGTTTTTTAGTTGTGACGATGTTTTTGCGAGTAGACGCAAAGTAGTTAATAAAATATAACTTAACTGTTTATTTTGTATGTATATAAATGTTGCGTATAATTTACGCTCGTTAATTTTCTACATTTGGTCAAGGTTAGCTATACTGTACATAATTGTTATAGCTGTTTACTTGTGTTACAAAATGTTGATGTTTGAAAATAAACGCTTTTGACGTCAACGCTGCATGATGCTATTTCTATTTTAATGAACGCGTTTTTGTTGGCATTTTTAAACACTTTTATTAGGATAATTTCGTGTAATTGTTGAATGCAGCTGACACTAATGATTATAACATTTAAAAAATAACTGGATGATTATCGTTTAAACGGTTATCATTTTTCCCTCTTTAAAATTATGTAGTTAAATATAACTACATAGTTAACTGAAAATGTTGCAGAAAATTTCTGTTTGATGTTGTCATTTATGTTACTCGCAGTATTTTTAAGCTGTAAATTACGAATTGAAATGTAACGTAATAATATGGTTTAAAACTGCATTTATTATTTGGTGGGACTTTTAACGTTTAAAGTATCTTACACATTAGTGTCATTTTGCTTAAAATATGGCTACTATTGAATGTTTACGAATTTATGTTGTTTGAAAGTAAACTTTTGCGAGCACATTATACATTCTTGAAGCTTTTATGATTTTTTAAAAAAGAAATAAATAGTTATATAAGGCTAAAACAGTTTTTAGTTTTCAAGCCTCTAAAGTAGTTTTATAGTTGGTGTTTTATTGCGTTTGAATCGTTAATTTTAATGCATAAGCGTGGCAACGTCAGCTGGAGTAATTCATCATTGCATTAGTAAAGTGCAGCATCTTTGAAAACTATCAGAAATCGCTACCTTTTATTTTTATTTTTTTTGATGTAATAGTTCTTTACGGTGTATAGCTGACGACGTAAAATATTGTCAAAAACGCAAAATAAATGTGTCGACTGAAATTTCCCATTTGGTGTGTCATAACATCAGCCAATCACAACGCAGTAGCAATACCCAAATTAAGGCCTGTTTTTCTTTAACAATTCATTCCATCTTTTAAGGAAAAGAATCTCAACATTTAATGTATATCCATATGGCAAACAAACCCCGCTGGAATTGACATGTACACAGCAGACAAATTTCAATTTGCAGTGCGTTGCTTTTCGACATCTAAAGAAAGATGAGGCGATGAAGCGAACACATATCCATGTATACATCAAATACTAAAGAGAAAAAAAGAACTAAATGCCAGGCTTTTGATGCTTTTTTACGTGTAAATAGATGAAGTTATATATTGAACGTAATAAGCCAATGACCTCATCTTTATTTTATTACGAAAAAAATTGCAAGAAAAAAAAGAAACTAAGCCAATCAATAAGTACGAAATTGGGCTATTTAACATTTTATGCTGTGACAATAGAAATCTTAATAGACTTTCAATTTTGATTGAAAAAATTAGCTTGGCTATTCAACAACATTTTTATACGTGTTTCCCTTCTTTTTTTACCATTTTTAATGATGAACAGCACTTTATTATATATTTATTGAATCGGTTATGAAATTTAGGATTTGGGGTTTACTATTTTATTTTTTATTTGTAGTCGATTAAATTTAATATTTATTGATGTGTAGGTTTTTTTTATTTTTTTGGTTAATTAATGATTTACTTCAGTCGGGTTTTATTATTTTTTATGTACATTTGAAAATAAACCGATTAAAGCTTTGAAAATTTGGAGAAATGGTTTTGCAAGCTATTAAATAAATTTAATTTTGTCTGTGTTTAATTAATTACACTGACAATATTTTTTTTTGAAGTTGTACAACCGCAGACTAATAATATTATAGGAAAACCAAATGAGTAATAATCATTGTTAACATGTTTATGAAGGCCACGTTTACCACATTTATTATAATTAGTAGTAATTTAGTTTTTAAAATTTATGTAAATAGTTAAGTTTTTTCCTGCAATTTGCGTTGTACTTTTATAGAGCTTTGCAGTGTTTATGTATTTGCATAGTCGTAATTTGTAAATTAAAGTAAAAAAAAATGTTATGATAATTTGTATGCAAAATTGAAAAGATTTCAACAGCTTGAAAACGTAGAAAAATGTGTTATTGTGTTGCGCTAATATAATTGTAGTTAATGAAAATGATTTGATTATACTCTTTTTTCCCTTTTCTTTAAAAAAGTGAACAGTTTTTCAATTTTAGTATTATATTTGAAGTACCGGTACGGCATATTTTAGCTTTGTTTCCGGCGTACTTTGCGGCCGTTAATGCGCTCGTTTTGTTATTGTATAAAACTAGTGAAGTGATATGTAAGGGATTGTTGGGGGAGAGAGGGTGTGCGGGAATATGTTTTGTGTGTGAGGGTAATTAGAAATCGTATCATGTAGACGATTAAGATCTTCATGGTATAATTAGGGCGGGCGTTGTGAAAGTAACGCTACACATAATTATAATGATGATGCCCCCAGATAAGTATTAAGACGGTTAAGACGCGCGCACTGTAGAAGATCGGAAAAAAATTGCTGAAACAAAACGCATTGTCAGCGTCAAAATATTCAGGAAACGTATTTGTGTGCTTCAGACGATGATAATAGCGATGCTTTTTATTTTATCTTCATTTATTTGTTTATTTTATTCCTTTTCATAAGAGAAATTTACGTCGGCTGCATTTCTAATTAAGCAGCGCATATTTTTTGATAAGTTTATAAATGAGTAAATTTAAATTGACGTCGTTCTTGCGTATACATATACACATAAGAGGCACTTTAAAGTTACCCAAAAGCTCAGTGTCTTTTATTGCAATTTTATTGTTAAAAGAATTTTTTTTTATACTTGAAGCAAAACATAGAAATGTAGGATGGGGCTGGTTTTCAGCTACACAAACAAATGCACATTAAAAAATTTTTTTTCTGTCGCTGCAATAAAATAGGCATTTACGATTTGGTAATCGTCTTCTTAAGGTATTAATTTCCATTATGTTTTGTGTGAAGAGATTTGCTAAAAATATAATCGTAATTTACACGCAAAACAGCTTCTATCAACATCAAAATTATCTTTGAATAAAATAACTTGATAATAATAAAAGAAATGTTGGAGTGAGTTGAAATTCAAGTATGATAAGGCTGCAGACGTTTACTCAATAAAATCAACAAAAATTAATAGCGAACTGCAGTTTAGCATTTTGGTATGCAAAGTTAAATACCGGTACCACATCTAAAAATTACAGTTTTGATCACTTTAATGAGGATACTTGTTATATTTTTTCGTTGAGTAAATATTACTAAAATTTACATTAACTATAAAACGTTTTCACATGTCTGTGAAATTTAAACGCGAATTTAAAGTAAACATAGTCATTTTTAATCTCGTTATAATTTTTTTACATAATATTAGATCGTTTCATTTTCTTGATATTTCTTTTCTTAATTCTTGATATTTACTATGTCTGATATCTTGAATATGTAACAGTTACTATTGAGTCTGCGTTCAATTTAATATTTTATTTAGAAATATACTTGGTTTGGTATACTGTATTAATTTTGTAGACTTATATCAATAATAACAAATTATAGAAAGTTTTTTGTGTGATCACTTCTGTCATTTCAAATTATTTTATTAGAAATGCACAAATAAAATTAGCAGTTGTCTCACGTATCAAGGTTTTCTGGAACTGCAAAATATTGAAAGATTTGCTGAAAAAAAAAAACAATCTTGAATGGCCTTTGCGTTTTTTTTTTTGTACTTTATTTTTTTTGCAGCATTTCTGAATGTTTAACACGCATAATACTAACAGATACGATTAATAATAGTAATTTCCAGCAATACATTTTATTCACATTATCATCTCTTAAAACTATAAAGAATATTTTTTTGAAAATCATTTTTAAAAAACTGTTTAATTTTTTTATTATTATTTTTCAAGTTCTGTATTTTTAACAATAGTCGTGTGAAGCATACGCTTATTCGACTTTTTTATGTACATTATGTATTTTATCATTAGCCTTCAAACTTTCATGGCAAATGTATTCTTGTAATTAATATTTACGGTCACGTACAGCATTTTTTAATATTTAAAATAGAAATAGGATGACATCAACCTATGATATTTTAATCAGTAATTATCGTTGGTAATAACAGTGTTGTTGTTGTTGGTACGGTTGCACTGTTATTATTTAATGAAAAAGCGAATCAAACAGCTGATTAAATATAAAAAATGCTGTTAAGGTTATTAAGATTTAAATTAATGATAAAAATGTATTCATCCTTTTCACCGCATGCCATCTACATTCTACGGTACTCAAACTTCTCTGTAGTAATTATTTCAAACCCTCTATCTCAACTTCATGCAGTATTATGTGCTTAACAATAGAAAAGACGCACTATTGCTATGTATTGTTAATTTTTTTCTCGCAAATTATCAGCGACAATAAAGCTATTCAACTGTTTAGCGAAAATGTAACTGTATATCAGACGACCTTAAATTACAGCTATCTTTACTCGCAACCCACTTTCACTTTTCCCCCATTCCCTACTATTCATTTTAATTTTGGCCTACTGGTTATGGAAACACTGGTATTAGAGAGTTTAAATGCAACGAAACTTTAAAGAATGTAGAGCAATAGTTCTGAGCAATGTAGAGCAATAGTTCTGCAAAATGACGCATAGTTCTGCCAATACAGTGGAATTCGGTTAATACGAAATGGTTGGGACCGAGATTTTTCTTTGTATTAATTGGATCATGCAAAAAATAATAAAAAAAAACCATATTCTCACTAAAATTACATTTCTTAGAATGCATCTTATTACTTCATATTAGATAGACTATTTACATTTCAAAATATTATGCAAAGAATGTTTGCATTTAAGAAAAAACTGCCATTTTAATTTTTTTTTACAGAAACAAATGTATTGATTTTGTATTTGTTTTTATAAAAATTATAAAGCTTCGTATTAACCGGATTCCACTGTTCACAGTAATTACTGTATCATAAACTGTATAGCAATTTAATATTTAACTATTTTACATTATTCATTTTGCTGCATTCTGTTTGTTTTGGTTACTTTTAACAAGAAAAGTATTGAAAAAAATCGATTGATAATTTATCAGAAATCGGTTTTCCCACTCGCTGTTTAGTGTATTGTAAAGTGAATTTTGAAAACGGTGGTTTCTATGGTGATACATAGGAAAACTATGATGAAGAAATTTGTCATTTTATTATCGGTTGTGGCTATTGGTACATCAAGACAAGACCTTTTATCACCTAACGTACTGTGACCGGGATTCTTATTGGTCAGTCTTGCGTGTGTGCAATCTTTTAAATGGGTTCGGTCAACCGAGTATTGATGGACAAGATGACTTTTCTATCCATCTCAGCCCATTATATATTGATTTTATGGACGTCCAAATATGTTTTTAATAAAATGAATCTCCAACTTCAAACCGAAATGTATCATTATATTGTATACATCGGGGCTTTACATTTTAATGATAGTTTGTATTAAATTTGGCCAGAGTAATAAATGTCAAGTAATTTGTTTTTCCTATTTTTCTCTTTTTTTTTTGCTGCAGTGAATTGAAGAAAATAGTTGTCGTTTTGAAAAATTGTTTGCGGTTGTTGTTGTTGATGATGATGATGATGAAATCTCTGTAATTTGTTGACCGGAATGGAATTTGATGCTCATGAGTATGGAATTTTTTCACTGGTGTTTTTGATTATTGGCAATGTGCCTTGTCGTTGCTCTGCTCGCTACTTTGCTTCAATGGTCTTCATTTACATCGCTGGGATGGGTTAAGTGGTGGGTTGGTTGTATCGTATTGATCATGTGCCCATTTGCAAATCCATTGTTCCTTTAACAATCAAAGGCAATGGACGACTTTCTCTTTTCCCCAACTCTTAGAGAGAAAGATGAGCTCTTTCAGTTGTGCAATTGCACATTTTTCAGTTTCTGTTGTTGCTGATGATGCTAATACACTTTGTATATAGCACTTCATATATTCAGTATATGTACACTCGTAAAATGGGTAAAATGTGCTGCTGCTAACACATAATTCTCCAAAGTACTTTTTTTTTTTTTTAAAGATGAACGTTATTTGTGATGGGGTGTCATTTACAATACAATGAGCGTTGCAATTGACAGTTTTGGCAATGGCTTTGCATTAACTTTCTACGTAATGTGAAGGCTGAAGTACACCCATAGTTTTATATTATGTACTTTATATATTAATGCTAGCTAATTACTAACTAGACAGCAACAATAAATTACTACCATAAAAATAATGTGTGAAATTTATTTGTATTTTTGGATTTCTTAAAACCAGTTAGCATTATTTAATGAGAAAATACTTAAGTTTTGTAGTTAAGCTTTGTTAAAAATTAAAAGTTTCTAATATTTTTGTAAGTTACAGTATGTTCTAGACATTAGTTTTTAAACGTAGCTAATTACGAGTATCCACTAAAAAACAGACAAAACAAATAGCGTGTGCTCTGATTCTTGTGTTTTAACTGTAATTATATTCTAATCCGACATTTTTTTGTGTAGATTAAAGTAGTATTGTTTATTGTTGAGTTGCATAAAAGCTTAGAGAATGTCGTTTCTAAGGAAACCGACATGCAAATCATGTTAATCAATAGTTAAAATTGTCAAATTTAATCACTGCTTTTACATAGTTATTGATTTTACATTTATATTATTTAATGTTTGTTAAACTGTAATTCCTGTCAGTGAATTGCATAGTTTTAACCTAATGTTTGTGTTTATTTGTTCTTGTATAGGAGTATGAATTCCTCTCAGTCAAACAAACCGGATCCAGATCAGCCAGATGGTGATGCCATTAAAATGTTTGTGGGTCAAATTCCCCGCACCATGGACGAAAATGACTTGAGAAAGATGTTTGAGGAATTTGGTCAAGTCTATCAAATCAACGTTTTACGAGACAAAGCTTCCGGTCAGAGTAAAGGTAGGAAAAAAAAACTTATTTATTATACTTCTAGTATATCCAATCATTCTGTTATTTAATTAAGTAAATACTCCATTAGATTGAGAAGAATAAGTTTAGTTTATTTATTGGGAAAAATATATTTGATATCATTATCAGCTGTGCGCATGCGTTTAAAATTTATTCTTATCCAATGAAATTGCGATCGTAAATTTCCTGGTTTTATATTTATAATTTTATTAATATTTTTTTGCGACTGGATATCTTCAAACGTTTCCCGCCTCCACAATACCTAATTTTAGTTTTTTTTTCCTCCAATGTCGTCATTGTATTTAAGTAATACGATACTTCTCTCTTTTTTGCCTTGTGTTCAGTGCTCATTTTCAGTATTACATTATATATTTAGGCCGTGCATACTATGTCGTTATATATGCATCTGTAGGATGCGAGATAAACGAACTAAATTTGCATATGTCAAGCTAAGCAGTTATTAATAGCGACTATTAAAATAATATCGAGTTACTAGCATAAAAAAATTGCACTGAAAAAAAAAAAACACAAAGTTTTTATTAGTTTTTAGCTATTAACCAAATTAACCTCGTTTCGTATTCTCATTCTATACTGATTTTTGTTTCTCCAGTTAAAAAATGTTAAGCGGACATGGTAACAACGATCAAAGTCCTTAAATGTCAAAAAATCTTAATTTTTTTTTTGCTACCAAGTATTGTAAAACATTGATTAGTAGTAGATCAAATGTAAAAAAAAACTAATTAAACAAGGTTTAGCTTTAGCGTTTACCATAATTTTCAGGGCAGCAAAAGCATCTCATTATTTTCTGCAAATATATCATTAGAGTAATTATCACCGAATGAACTTGTACTTGGATTTATTAATTCCTATTATTGAGTTGTTTTCTATTTCTAGTTATGATTTGAGTGACTAAAATGTAAGTTTTCTGTGTAAGAGTAGATTGGGGGATCGTTTTTGTTATTGTAATGAAATGAGAAATTTTCTCATTAAATGTTTCTCAGCAAGCAAACTGCTTCGTAAGAATTAAACAATTTATGTAAGTTAGATATGTATACCATATACATGTACATGGCACTGTGTATTCGAGTTTAGCTAAAATTGGTCTTTATTTTTTTAATAAACTTCAGCCGAAATTGAATAAGATGTCATCCCAGCTGCTATTTCTACGATTTCTATAAAAGAAAAAAACGCATTTCTTTTCGGGTGATGCAATTTTTTTTCTCTGTCATTTTCGTGATTGCAAAGTTTGAAATAATTTTTTTTTCTTTATGTTTAATTTATGCAAAAGAGTAAATTTCCTTTGAGGTTTTCGTCGTTTTCTTTCTCTTTATACAAGAGTTACATATACTATACTGTACTGTATGGTATAAATTTTATTACTTCCCTCACACACATTCATTCACTTATTCAATGTACTATTGTACTATATTAGCAATGGAAAAAAAATAAGACATACACATAGATGTATAGGTGGGTGGGTGTACTGGTGTACAGTGGAGTTATAAATCCGCTTTTTGCCTGCCTTTGCCTGTTTTACAGCCATTTAACTCAGTTATAAATGGAAACAAAAAAATCCATTATTCAACCTTTTCATAGGGTTTCCGTGAGTTTGCACATTGATATATTTACTCATAAAAGAAATTTTTGTTTATTATTATTAAAGAGAAAAGATAGCGATTTTGCGTAACGTTTTCTCTTCTAAGATGTTTTTTTTTCTTCTGGTAAACTTTTGTTTTAAACCTCCTAATGTTATAAAATTGAAAATAGGGCAATGTCCTCTGTAGAAAGCAAATGGATTATCTGTCCAGTGAAAGCAGAAAGACTCTAAATCCCCATAAACATAAACTAAAAAAGAGCTGAAATTATATCTAGCCAATTTCCTTCCATTTCACTGGATGGTTTTCTTTTTTTTTCTTATATTTTTATTTCAGTATTTCATGGTGGATGTATTGGGGTATCTGTGTTGCTTTTATTGTTTTACTAAACGGTTTTTATCTGTTACTAAATTACAATGTAGTGTTTCACTTACAAATGCCGTCTGTTGTACAGTAGGAAGTTCTAAAGGGCGTTCGGGAGATAGAGATACCATTAGATATGGTCTCGGTAATGGATATAGTAGTTTTGGTACTGCTGCAGTGTACATTGCAAAACACTATCACGTATACAGTACTTGTATTTAGCAAATGGTTTACCCATCTACAGTATGCAAAATTGTAGATCTTAAATAGTTCGAGCATTAATTTTTAAAATAAATATTATGCTTTTTTATTATGTCATTGTATTTTTTGAACGTTCCTGCCATTTAAGGGAAAGATAATATGGGAGGAGGCAATTGAGAAAAGGATAAAGGAAAAGCAATATTTTTTAATGATTTTTTTTATTTATTTTTCAACATCGATTTTAACTTTCCATATATTTTTTAAGTCTTGTAAATAGGCGTTAAACAGTGCTGAACTGTTGTTGGAATATGTTAAGTTTAAATGCATCCTTGCACTGTAAAATGCACATTTTTTAGTATAAAAATGTATACAGATATTTTTCAAGGTGTATGGTTACCGAGGGAGATTATTAAAAGAGCTAAATTTGGATGTGTTATGTATTCCTGTCTATTTTTATTTTATTTTCCATTCAAATGCGAACGTGTTGTTTATTTTTGTAAAACATAAAAGATGCAATTACTTGCAGAGAATAAGTAAATTATAAATAAATTTATTTCGTGATTATTTACTAAGTTATATTTTTGTTGGAAGTAATATAGGACTGTGCTGTAAATGGTTAAATAATTTTTTTATTTTAGTATTGATTTCTTTCAATATTTAGTCAATTTTAAATATTAGGCGCTCATACAGTGTATCTTTTTCTTGCAACTTTTTTTTGTAAATTTTTTGTCTATATTTTAATAGTTTGACAACCACTATTAAACTTTGGGTTAAATTATTTTGGGTGGTTGATTGGAAGGAGGAGTAGTGGGGTGGTGAAAAAGCGTCGTCTGTTACTAAGGTGGATTGAATTTCGTCTTCCGTTCGATCGAGCGTAACGTAATATTGAATTAAATTTGTTTTTAGCGTTGCTGTCCCCACGGCTGTCGTCATAATGTGATGGTTACAACTTAATTTATATTTTAATACCATTTCTATCTCTTTGCTCAAATACAACTTCCGCTTCAAACCTTTGCATAAACTATAACGTTGTACTGTACTGTAACTGTGCAGATGATGATTTTGCCTTCAAAAAAAGACGAAAAGAAAAAGCTTCGTCCTACTTCGTTTGCGTCTTCATTGCCCGATGGGGCGTCTTTAAAAGCTTTTATTTTGAGGGGGCGGCAAGAGGGATGAAGTAATGGGAATTGGGCAACGGGTGGAAACGTTGAATTTGCGCTAAATAAAAAAATAAAAACAAATTTGCGTTTAAAGTAATGCATATACAGTACGCGTGACTGTGATGTCACATAAAGTTAGCTACCACTAAATTATTAAAATATTGTAGTTTAAGGTTGAGTTGAAATTAATCTAATATGATGCCGTTGTTGTGGGCTTTTAACCAAATTGGTAGGGCCAAATGAAATTCAGACGATATATATTTTTTTATTATAGATGCTTTTATTTATCTATAGCGTTTTGAAGGGGTACAATCATTTAAAAAGGCAGTCAATGCTACTCACAAAGAAGTTTCAAGAGTGTTTTTAGTGAATTGTTTAAGGGATGTGACATATTATGACAGTTAGGGCCATTGTGGTTTAGAACACTAATGGGGTTTTTAAGAACTGCATTCGTGTTTGGGATTCCAAACTTTGTCATTATAAAACACTAAATTTGCGATTTAACAGTAGCAAACTAGATTTTGATTTGAGAGATCATTTGCAGCCCAACATGTGTTTGAAGTTTGTAAATAGAGTAGTATTCATTACTAAATCATACTGTAGTGTAAACATTGCATTGAGTCGTGAGTTTTTTTGAAGTTACTGTAAATTTTATGAGATTAATATTATAGCAGTCTGATTTTGTAAGTGCAGTGATCTGTTCTGAAGTAGTCACGTCAATAAGAAATGTCTTTGGTTGTAAAAATTGGAAATATTTACAGTTTTGTTATTAAATAATCATACGTTTTAAATTGTGATCTTGTGCTACGTAAACTGATGAATGGCTTTCAAAATAGATATAAAATATTGATCTTGAAACTCTTTAAACGTTAACTCATGGTTGACATTTTAAATCCTTTTTTTATTGGTCGTCGAAGAAGTTGAATTTATTGATATTTGTTTACTTTGGATACTTTGAGCTCTTTTTTTTGTTGTTGTCTTTAGATATGGTATTTAAGAAAGTCATACCAGTATTTAATTTTTTTTAAAAAAGTTTTTTTTAGAGTGGCTACTGTGTTTGGCTACCTTGTTTTGTTTTTATTGTATTTTATTGGCTCAAAATACAGCGCAATTGTTGTTCCGATTTATTGAAGATTTTATTTGCTTTTAGTTTTTTGTAATGTTATAGGTTTTTTTTGTGTGTGTGGGTGTTATTACTTAGATGTGGCCATGTTGACATTTTCTGAAGTTCTGTAAGAAAAAGACACACCCAAGCTCTCAAATAAAAGCTCAGCCGACTTTTGTCACGAAATGTCACACGCTTATTTAACGTTTTGCCAAAGTTAATATTAGAACGGAAATCAAAGCTGGAAAAGTATATAACCAACGGGTGTGGACTCAATGTCATTTTTTAATTTTTTTTTTTTTTTTTTTTGAAATTTACGAGACAAATTGTTATTCAAAACAGAGTGAGAGATAAAAAAAAATCGTCATACATCATTTCATATTAAAACTCAATTTTATCATCAATTTACTTTTCGTTGTTAAAAATGAAAACATTTTTCTAACATTAGATAGAAAAACGCATTGTCGGAATATCAGAAATGTAGGTGGAGTAGCTTACAATGATTGAAAAAAAATGGTGTCATTGATCTTGGCAAATGTTAATCTTAGGAAATTCCGTGTGGCATGTGATCTCGTTTTCGTTTTTTTTTTCTTCATCATCTTCATAGACGACGATGATGATGATTTTGATTTTGTGATAAACGCGTGATCGCAGCTGGCAACGCCTAATTTTTTTTCTTCTTTACGTTTGTAATAAAGTCAATTCCATCACTGCATTGTACCATAAATGATGAATCTTTATATAGTACATATTTGGTGTATAATGGGTGTATGGTCACGTATGCCAAGGACCAACTGCAACAAATGAGGAATTTGACTTGGGAAATGTTGCAGAGGAATGTTTCAGTTTTTTTTTCAATAATTACGTTTCTCGTTTAATTAATTACACAAGTTACATTATGCCTTAAACTACAGAAAGCAAAAAAAAATTGGTTAAATCTAAAAGAAATTTTGTTGAAATTTAAAAGTGAAATTGGTGTCACGAACTTTATTTCTATAAAGTGATCGTTAAGTTAACTTACGTTCTGACAACGTAAAATGGATTTTGTATGACAAACGGCGTTTTAAATTTTAAATACGATTGTGTAATTACGAGTTTAATGTTTTTTCTTAGTTAATAAATTGTTAATAAGTGGCTTATTAGTGTTATTCAACTATGGTGTGTATGCAGTATCTTATTGTTGTATTTGTGGTAATATGACAATTATTTGTATGCGTTTAAGACCTGCTTTTGTGGGCAGTGCTTCAACATGACCCTAATTGACCCGTATTCGTATGTAAATGGCTTAAATCTCTAGAGTGTATGGTCGCTGTCACATAAAGATAAAAGGTCTGGCAACATAATTTTATTCAAATTAGCAGAAGTTAGTATGGATTTTGCATGGAAGATTATTCTGGTTTTTGAAAGATTTAATGTTTAACTCTGGCAAAAACCTGATATGAATTTAACCATATCAGGTAACTACTATTTCAATTTTCTTAGACTTGCTGATATACCATATGTTTAGCAAGTTATTGCATTTCATTGCAGTCGTCTGAAAGGTTAAAAATGATTTTAAAGTATTGATTACTATCCCAGACATGTTTTGCAATGACCTTGTGTTTTTAAAACACTGAATTTCACTCACACACTTTCACAGCTATTATTATCACTCTATTTATTTCAATTGTTCTGCTGGTTATTTGATGAAATGTTTGGTTGAGATCCAAGTTGATGTGTTGGGAATGTTTAGTCTGATGGATTATGATATGACTGGCCATTTGTTATAACATGTAGCTGTAATAGTGGATGTTGTGTCTAGTAAATACTGTTAAAGTTGAATATTTTAAATACCTTGTGTTTAAAGTTAAACCGAATTCTTACGCTTTGCAGGCTTCACAGACGTGTTTTTATATTTATAACTTTCAAATGCGTCATGTCTATACTGTATTGACTATTTATCTTCCTTTATTATTGAAATCTATTATATCTTATTTCAGAAAGATTTACAGTGTACTTGTATACACATTCAGTGTTTGTTTAGTAAACGATATTTGTCTGTTAATTGATTTTCTTGCTGTTTTTGTGTGTTACTTAAAGTTAACTTTTGTGTGATTAATAGCTGTACCTCAAACAGTTATTAATTTTACTTGTAGACAAATTGTCGGAGAATGACTTTTGATTGTGTCTGTGTCATTTGCATTATAGATAAGTTTAAGTTATGAGATCTATTACTGATTTGGAAAAATCATTCAATTACCAAGTTGTCATACAGTATGTGCAGCCACTGCGTGTCTCGTCAGAAAGTTTGAAGATGTAAATTCCCAAAGGGTTTATGTAGACGCTTTATCATATACTCTATTAATATACGGTAATTCGAGATCTGATACAAATGATAGGGATACAAACTGATATGTTTTTATGCCATAAGCACTTCTTCAAAAATCGCGACTATTTTTAGTATAATTTACCAGACAACATTAATGGTATAAGAACACGCACATTACATTTTCGGTGGATAAATCTGATTTAAAAGTCACGAAAACAGACTTTTTTTTGTGGACTATTCTGACTTTAAAATACACTAAATTTAGAATGCCTTTAAGTATATCTCTGAATTGTACATAGATTTTTCGTTTATGTCAACATTGCGCATCCCTTTATTTTACATGGAGTACTGTTGTCTGTCAGTCACAGGCTTTTAGCAGAGTGAATTACTTGTCAGTTGTTATTTACTTGATATTAAAGTTGTATTGTTCGCTAACTACGTCGAAGGAATACATTTTGTATTTGACAAAAAAAAAATTAAAATAATTCTATTATATTTGGAGGAGATATGGCGAGTGGGTCGTGTTCTTCAGTTCGTTTACAGTGTTGAATATAACATTTTGTAGATTCTGTTAAATCCATAGAATTTTGTGATTGAATCTTCTTTGGGAGTTTCGCTTCGCATTTTGTACTCCAGTCTCGGTCTCTCTTTGATTTGCTGTTGGAGGAGAGTTTGTGTATTATTTATGACAAGCATCCGAGTTGACAATGGGGTGAAATGAAATTCAGAGCTTGAATGCGAGCTTGATTTGGGTGAAGCGTTTGTGTAATAATAAATCCCACTGTTTATTAAAAAAAATAGAAAAATAATGTGGGTGGTAAGGGAGGGGAAAGAGAGAGCAACACTCCAAGCTACTCAATATTGATAGGCATAAGCGTATTTGGATTTTTAACGTGAGCAGATTTCAAAACGCTATATTTGATTTTAATCAATCAGTTTCTTTTAAAAGTAAAGTCTACTATGTTAATAAAATTAAATGTGATATGCAACAACGGGCTTTGAGGTACCATATTTCATAGTAAGGTGTAAGCAAATGAACTTGTATGGTCAAAACTACACATTAAGAAGTTACTATTGCATTTTGAATTGAATATCTACTTGAATATCTATAGTGGATGCTTTTGTTGTTTTTTTGGAATTTAGGTAATCTGTAATTTTTGGCGATGTGGGATTATCTTGTTTTTACTTTGTTGTTAGGATGAGTTTTTTCTCCTTTGACGTTGTTTTGACATTTTGTGGAATTAATTTATAATCACAGTTGGACCGGATGTGCGTGCATTTGACGTTGAATTTTTGCAGTCGTATATATTTTTTGTAAAACACGAAATACTTGCTAAGCTATTTCAGTTAACTTTTTTCATTTTGCTTTTATTTTTTTTCCTATAGTTTTAGTGCTACTTATTGAACACGTAATTGACGTCGATTTGTATTCGAAGGGGGAGAATAAAAAATCAAAATCAAAACAAAAATGTGGCGTGAAAATTTCGGAATGACTTTTTATATAACATGGCATTTTCAATTTGAAAAAAAATCTTTTTTTATCTTCCCCCTATTTCTCTCTCTCTCTTTTTTTATTTTTTTTGCACTTTTCTATCAATATAGTAAAAAAAAATACAACAAACAGATGTAACAATTTGTGCATTTGTCATTCCTAGTGAAACTAACGGTTTTTTAAAGTGATTCCCTAAATTGCTCTGAAAATAATATAAAAAAGCAATAACGAAGGCGGTCAGTGTTTTTCTGTATGAAAGTAAAAGTCTGTCAACATTTTAGGTGTCATAATAACATTTAAAATTATTTCATCTTGTGAATTTTAAAGATATTTGTGTAGTTCCAGCAACACCGCATATTTTCGTTTATAGACTTGGGAGATTTGTATTTACTCGATAGTTTTTTTTATTTTTTGGTCATGAATCCATGTGTGAAATGTTCTCACCATTCTGGAATATTTCGGTGTTGCAACTCAATAAAAAAATCAACGGACATGGTGTTTTGCTTTACTGTTTATTTGTTGCGGTGACGCTTGAATTTGGTTTTGATAAATTGCGAGCGTCTTTCCAAATCCATCATTCTGGCTTCACTGAATGTGCAAGAGAAAAAGAGCTTCTTTCGCTGGAAATTGGTTCGCTCTGCCTGCTTCTTTTGAGCATACTGTAGGTTAGATAGACCATTGGCACTCTTGACATTATAATGTAATAACTATTTCATTTTGCGAAGATGCATAAAATTCGGTTATTGCTGATGTTCATAAAAAAAATTTCTAGCGTTAGCAGATTGTTTTATCCAAGAACTCAGCGTGAACTTGACTATTTGGTACAGTCGCTCTTTTTTTTTTGAGTTTAAGAACGAAATGCAAAGTTGGTAATCCTATCGTGGTTCTTATTCTTATTTTATACTCATTAATTTCTCGTTTCTTTTTCTTTAACAAAAAGAAAAAAAAGTTAAAAAGATATAGTATGTAAAAGAAAAAGCTTCAACGTCAGAACGATGACAAGAAAATGAAAAAGAAATGAAGACAAAAAGAATGTTATATAATGAGAGACTGAAAATGGTTTTCATTACAAAAAAAAACTAATAAAATTTTTAAAAATAATTTGTAGCTTTCCTTAGTACAGTGATCATAAAAAACCTTTGCTAGCATAAAAAAAACATGCGAGATACTTTTTATTACTAATAATATTTATGGCATTTGAATTAAAAAATTACTATAAGGAGTAATTAATCTTAGAGACTGACATTTAGATGTTCATTACATGCGTTTGAAGTTAAAACCGACTGCATTATACAGTAATTTCTGCGAATTAAATGAATAAACGAAAATCAAATCCGTCAGCGGAAGTACAACCGGATATGTAGATTAAATGGAGAATTTGCTACTTTGATTACTATTTTTAGTAACTAAATCAGCTAACAAGCAAATACAATATTGTGTTGAATACGTGGTTCGTATTAACATTGCATAATTCACATTAAAATCATTTAATAGTGAGGTTTATTGATGTTTTTTTTCTTCCATTTTATCCATTACTGTACGAGATTAAATTGGTTAGAATGTTAGAAAGACTGGAAAGAGATTAAATTTTAGACATGTTGCGGATGAAGGATTATTCACTGTTTTGCTGGAAATTATTTCGTGTAAGGCAGTGTATGCATTTTATATCAGGTTCACTGTGTGTTTTTATAAACAAATGTATTCAGTATATATTTGCAGACATAGTATGAATTTTATGGTAATTTAATTTTATAGTTAAAAAATGTTACTAAAAGTTTGTCGTGAATCAGCCTAGTTTTGAGGTAGAGGTAATTTCTTAAGTATTTTTGCGGTAATTTATATCTTTTTTATTAAAGTTTTAAATATTTTTAGTTTTGAAGGCTTTTATATAATTTTGATATTTTTTTCTTTTTTGTTTGTTGAAATTTAGTCATTTATTTTCAGTAGTCTGATTTGTTTTTAAATTGTTACTGAAACGCTGTAGTCTACACTACAAAATCCTAGACATTGTGCAATTTCTCTTAACATATTATTCTATGGATTATATCGTTGAATTTTTTTTTGTCTTGTTTACATGATCATATTTAGACGTAAACATGGAATTTCTACTTTGTAGTTAAATATGCATTATGCATGGTTATGTTCAATTTAACAAAAGATTACAGTCTGTTTTTGTTGAATATTTTACGATTGTTATTTCAGCGATGTCAGAGATATTTCTGGTGCTGTACTTAAAAGTTTATGATTCAGATAAATCAGCAAATCCGTTGTTTTAAAGAACAATTTTAAAAAGGAAAAAGTAATATTAAAAAAATTAAAAATTAAATGCAAAAGTGGAGTTGTGTGTGAGCTTTTGCATGACCTACAGCTATTTTCTAAGTGAATTGTGATTTACATACGGATTTTTGTAGAGTTTTAATCAGCTTATAATTTATGTTAACGATATTGCGTTAATCAACCATTGTTTTGAAGATTTTGGAGATTAGGCGTGCATCATAATGATTAGTAACTAAGGATTAGCTTTTCACTGTAGAGAATGAAAACATTGACTCTCAATCGTTGGTGACATTTAACAAGGTAAAACTAAAATCTCAAAACGGATGCCTTAAAGGACATATTTCGTAGCTCTAGAGCATCAATTAATCAAATTGAATTGTTTTGAAATCGCATTTTGTAACATGTAAGCAAAATGGGAAGAACAGTATAGTACTGTAGTTGCAAAAGCAAATTTTTCTTTAACATACTTTCTCAAGTAGCGCCTACAGGAAACACCAGATTTGAACTTCAAATAAAGATGTTGAACTAAATTGTGATATAAACACATTCTTTCTTGCTTTTATCACTACGGTTTTTTTTTCTTCATAACGCTGACGTGAAGTGTTGCTGCTGTTTTGTATCCCATGGGTTCATCTCATGTATTTTCATGATCAAATCGCATACAAACAAAATTTTTGCCAGTGGAAGAATATGATGTTGGAAGGGGATTTAAGGTTCTGTGATTCGTCATCAAAAACAATTGCAACCGTGACTCACAATTCTACATGATAAACGACGAAAATGAAATTGACGACGTTGCAGGTTTTTTGCTGTTATTATGCAATATGTGTTTAGGGCGTTGCAACGTTTTGGTTGAACCAGACGCGTCACTCTGGAGATGCAGAGAAATCAGCTCTGGCAAATATCATAAGGGTCAAATTAGGGGGTCGCTTAAATTCGTGAAAGTAATAACCTAATTATTCTCCGTGGAAAATATAGGGGACGTTTGATGATAAAAACACGTGTTCGGAAAGATTTATGAAGCTTTATGAAATATTCCCATGCAATTTAGTAATTGAAACTGGTTTAAAATAATTTACTGTTGTGATGTCATTAAACGGATTTCAACAGGATTTGGTGCTAGTATTATAACTGGTATGGCATTTAAGGGTAGTAATTTGCGTTTCTAGTCACTTATTTATCATTTTATGACGCTACATTTATTACTTTATGGCGAAATGTAAATTTTAAGACACTAAATTTGTACTTTGAAAAGCTAAATTTGTAATTTATTCACTTAATTTGACTTTTAGGTCGTCTGATTGATGCTAAAATTTGCAGTTACTCTTCTTATATTGCTCTAAAGATGCTTGAAGTTGGTGTCGAGTTTTCGTTTTAATGAACTCGTGCATCGACTTTTACTTTGAAATTTTTGAAAGTTGAAATCACGGTTGCTGTTTCTCTAGAGACGCTGCATCTAATTGCATGTCGTTAGTTCAGTGTGGAGTGCACACATACCCTCACTACATATGCATTGATATTTGAAATACGGTATAACGTATAATATGATATGGCAATGGTTGGGAAGTATAGAAAAATCAGAAATTGTTATGAAGTTAGATTTATTTCTCATTATCAGCAGGGTGAAGAGGGGGAGGATTGATGTCATACTGTATGTGCTACACAATTTATCTCTTGTATCATCATCATTATCATCCTTCAGCTCTCACTGTTGCTGGGAGAAACCAAGCGAGAGAAATCTGAATATTAGATCATTTCATCGTTCACACTTTGCTGATGCTTGTATTTCGTTTATTAGTTCAACAAGAAATTCCTCATATTGCCTAGTTTAGTTGAACTTTTCGTCGGCTGGAGATGTAATCAAGTTACTTTTAATTTGAAAGATATTGTTAGAAAGTAGAAATTTGTCGATATTATTAGCACAATCGATTGGTAAGAGGATTTATCTTATTACATTTTGTTTTTTACTTTTTGTATTTTCTCAAGAATCTTTCTATGGATTTATGATTTAAGAGGCGTTGCCAGAGGAGATATACTTGTCTTGTATTGATTAAGACTTGACAACGATGGTTTCGATATGATTAATGAAATTTCCAGCAGATTAATGGTTATTATAATATTTAATAATGAATTTTTAGTGTGCTTTGACTGTCTGGGGAGGCTTTAATTGCGTTTCATTTGGGCATGCCACGTTAACGTACAGGGAGCATATGAAGTTTTAATTTTCAGCGATATATTAATCTTGTTGTATGATTTATTAATGTCAACTTGCAAAATTTAGTTCTGATATTACAATGGTTCTAGAAACGATATTCGTCACTGATGACGCTCAATTTTATCTTTAAATTTTAAGATTTATTTAATTGCTCTTCTAGGAGCTACATTTTTATGTAAACGCATTTAGACGAAGATTTACAGTATAATAGAATACTGTGTTGTTATGCCAAAATTTTCAAATGATGTTTGTCTACTTTATATAACGGTATACGAGTATTTTTTTTTAAGGCAGAGTCAGCAATGTAATTTAAATATTCAACTCAGTGGATTTAATTACATTTCTTGTTTTGTGCCAACACTTTCTGCATTTTTTTTCCATAATGTAGTTTATAAGGCAGCTCTATTATTGCACTGAGGAAGGAAGGACCTCATATTGGCATTACCGTACTTGGCGATATTTTTGAATATAATCACATTTTTTTATTAATGTTAAGTAAATTTTTTGGCGTCTGATTTTTTTTCCTCTAAAGCCTGAGTTGCATTTACTCGTATTTGGTTTTTTGTTCTTTTATATCGAGTTAAAGTTTTTAATGGGTGAAACAAGTGATGATTATTCGTTGATTGCCACTTACCATTACTGGGAAGGAAAATAGCAAAATTAATTAATGGGAGGATTTTTTTAAGTTAAGCTGGGCCAAATGTTATATTTTTAGTCGTTTGTTGTTAGATTTTTTTGTTGATGTTTTTATCAACTTCGGTTTTAAAGGTGTGTGCGTTTTTCGTGATATACTGAACGTTTTCATTAAACAAATTTAACTTAAATGTCTGCTTGATATTCATGTACTGTATCTGTTTTTTTTATATATCTGAGTTGTTATTCAAGTCGATTATACAGCTGAAAATGTGGTTTGGATAACGATCAGCTTGTTGTTAATGGAAACATGGAGAACTGTATGTTTTGCTATTATCAGCATATTCATTTTTGTTCATATCCATCGTAATGTGTCATGGGAATAAAAACATTTTTAGATGTTTTGATTAGAAACAAATGTAATCGAGAAGTATGAAAGTGTGATTCAGATGGTTGTTGATTATTTCTCACTTTTTTTTTTTTGTAACTGACTTTTTTTAAACAGAAAGAAGATTTGTTTTGGTGTTGTAGTTGTCGTTTTATTGCTGTGATTATAATTTGTTGTTTGTTGTTATTGCTGTTGTTGGTCGACTGTATACTATATATATTTTTAGAGATTTTATACTTGTAATGACGAGAGGGAGACGTTGACAAATGCTTGTGGGAATTTGTGTGTGTTTTGATCTAGTCGTAGAGTTGGCTTTATTTCAGACATAAAAATAATACATAAAAAAAGAAGTTTATCAACAATTTTATCGAGTGACTCTGGTGAAGGTGATGAAAATAACATTTTCATTTTTAATGTAAAAGTAAAGTTTCTCTAAGAGTAAGCTAACAGGATCTTGTCAACTCACTAAATTAAACAATCTTCTGGTTAGGTTATTATTGGGTTTTTATTGCATTTTTACAACAGTGTAGTACAGTTAACCACTAATTTGAAGAATAAGTAATCTAATTTGTCTGGTCTAGGGATGCAATAACTATCATATTGTATAGTTTCCTGTATAATTGACAAATCTTTCACGTTTTAATGCATTTTGTTTTTTGTTTTATATATTGCACAACTGGTTTCGGTAATGATGACACGCGGTGTCCATTAAATGTGTCTGTAGATTTGGCATGTACTTAGCAAAAGACACTACAATTGTATTGCTGATGGTTTTGCCAACATTTAAACTATTGATATTAAAAATAGGGAGTGAGAGGAAAGAAAGAAAAAAAGCATTAAATACAAAAAATGAGGTAAAGGAAAAGAAATGGTCTTAACTTCCGTTCACCATTTCCTACACAAGATGGATGTGTGAGGGTCATAAATGTGGACATAGAGGAGTTTGAAAGAAGTATAGAGTGGAAAAATATACGAACACAATATCAAAAGATTTATGGGCCTTCTGCTTTCGATTTCACGAGAACACGTGTACAACAACGGCTATGCTCAACATTTGACTATTCTGCTACATTAGAAAACATAAAAAGTGACCTGAAAGAGCAGAGAGCATCGTTTAGCAAAACAACAATAACAAAATTTTATAAAACGATACACAAAAGGCGTGCACGTAAAAAAATAAGTCCCAGAGAGAATTTTTTTTAGTGATACCCTCCCAAAACATAAATAAACCCATAAAAAAACGCAGCTAATAACAACGATATCGTTGGAATTTCAAAACAGACAGGAAATGATCAAACATCTTTTTTTTTTTTTTTTTTTTGGATTTTACAATCCCGTTTTTTACAACTACAAAATCATGTATATAGACCTTAAAGAGTTTTTATCTATTCAATACATTTTCACTACAAACATTTATTATGGTTGGTTTATTAAATTGAAAAAAAAATTAATTAAATATTTTTCATATTCTTCTCTCTTTTTATATCAAATATTTTGTGCTTTTTTTGATTAAAAATTATTGAACGCAATGAATTATCATAGTTTGTATGGGTTCCTCAATCTTGTATAACTCTCAAAACTTCATTATTTTTAATAATTTTCTTATGAATTTATACAATACGCTGGTGTAAAAGATATTTGACAATGATTATAGAAATTCCTAAAGTTATTGTTAGAAAGAATAGTTCGTTTGTTAAACGACGCAACCTTATTTGGTATCTTTATTTCTTATTGGGATGCATCTATTTGCATTCGCAATGCAATATCGAAAATAAATGGGTACTATGAATTCAATGTGTATAACATGTAAAATGTAAATATCACAATGACTGTGACCTAAAGTAATGTATCTTGACTATAACACTGTGTTGTTATAAGTATATTTTTATTTTAGTCTTTGGAGTAATTGATAAATCTGGTTTTAGAAAATAAATTGTTATAAGAAATAATTTTGTATTTCAGGATGGTGAAACATAGTATTTGAAACATTGAATTTGGAGTTTTTTTAATTATTTTATCAGGGCAGCAACCACATGCAATTTTAATTAAATAATTTTGCTTATTTTTTTATTGAAATAAGAATAAGTTTTTGCTGCTCCTGTAAAATGTATGAGAGACAGAACTAACTTTAGACAATTTAATATTAAATGAATTTGAAGTTTAGCATTGTAAGACTTCTTATTGAAGTTTTTTTTTTAATTAAATATTCAATGTTTGAAATGAATATAAATACAGTTGCCCATTGAGCGTTTTACTGAAAATCAGTCAATGCACTTTTTAACTTTGCAAATACCATTATATATTTTCTGTTGAATTCTCAACATGCAGTTTCGTAGTTTTACCGATGCCTGTTTTTTATATGGCATCCTGTAGGGTGACGTAATTATCCCGACTACAATGGCATTAAATGACTACGTGCAGTATGCACATAAACAGACTAAAAAAATGAGGTTTTAATCTTTAAAAAAAAAACTCAATTGGATGTCTTAACTTTTTCGACGATTGAACAAAAAAATGCTGTGAGCGTACTTAATTATGACTACGTTAAACCCGGAGAACTTAATTAAATTTTTAATCAAAAAATCCAAATTGATATAGGGAGGTTGAACAAAAGGAGAAAAAAAAGAAATTAAATATAAAAAAAAGTAAAGACTGCAGGATTAAGTCAAACGATCAACTCTATCAAAAGCTTTGAAAATTATCGCCCAGATATAATTAAATATCAGCTAAACTTTATATGAAAACCAAAAACGAAAAAATAAAAGTTTTAGTGAAAAAATCTAAGAATTTCAACTATTTATCACGATTTCATTTCCTTTAAAGTTTCTTCTAAGTTAAGGCATCTGCAATTTAAGTTAACTTTTATAAATGAAAGCTTTAAAATACTATTTTAATCATGGGTTGTTCGCTGGTAGATAAAAACAGAAGTACCAAAGTTTTTTAAAGCAAAAATTACATTGGGTGCCGTTCATAAAGTAAGTAGAAGCTAATGAAAAACCAAATAAGCTGTGAATTTGACTTTTAGTATCTTTTTAAAGCTTGTTAATAATTATAGTAGTAAATTTTAATTATTGTTACTACTATTATTTTACCGAACGATATTAAAATTGATAACATGAATAAAACTATGCCATTTATACGTTTGACTTGAGTTAAAAAATTTAATTTTTTTAATACAAGTGACATAAATTTTATGGTAATTTGTATAAAAATGAACTGAAATATCCGCTAAATGTTTTTTAAAAATATTTTTGAGTCTTATATTTTTGTTTTTCTTAACTAATAATGAATAATAAATGGAAAAACAGCGAACCTTACTTTACGAACAAACCTACATATCATTTATAACTAACTGCTTTTAATTATAAAAGCAACATAGGAAATACTTAGGAAGGAAAAATAAATTTAAAGATGTGCTAATAAATTTGACAGGGAAAATAATTTCCTAGTAAAAATAGTTTTAATTAAATTCGATATTAAAAATGAGGGCTGCATACTATTAGAAGCTATGCATCTCTCACTCCCACTATACATGATTACATTATCCTCTTCTTTAATAAAAATATTAAAAAAAAAAAACAGAAAAGCTAAATGAGATTTATTATTACGTTTTCAAACCTGACGTCTACTGCGAAAACGCAAAACTATAAATCACTCGGATGTCACCCGTCTAGACTCTTGCTTCCTATTGGCTACAACCTATCTGCAGTTTAGATTGCATTTCACAACTCGATTTTACCATATTTTTTCTATATAATTAAAAATATTCATAATTTTTCTTTTTTGAATTTTTTATGACGTTGCTTAAAAAGTTCAACGCATTAAAGGCCATTTATTAAGCCACTCTTACAAATTTGTTGTAGAAAGTTTTAGTTTAAAATTGAATGGCTATAAAACTTCTTACTAATGAATAATTTTCTTACTAATTTAAACAATCTCATTTACTTTTATAGTTAACAAACTTTCAGTAAATTCGGACTCGCTAATGGTCACTGAAAATCATTTGATAAAATCAGTGAAATGGATGTTGCTTAAAATGCCATAAAATTGCGTTAGATATTAAGTAGTACATTGAGTTAATAATGAATTTTTATGCTAAAAGTAGCCTAATAAAATCTGCGATGCTGATGTTATTATGTGACGAAATTACATCGTCGTACAACTACTAATAAAAATGCTTTTAGATTAATTTGCTGAATGAATATTAAAATCGCAATTAAACTTTTGTTAATGTTAAAAGCTGCTATCAATTAACAGCGTGCTTGTTTAAGTTCAAAAGTATCCATAATAATAATTAAAAATAGTTGCAGCTTGGCTCTTATATTGCGCTTTGTATTTGATTTACAGCATATACAAAATTATTGCTAATATCAAATCGAAATGGGTTTACGCTTGTTTGAATGGGCGGATTAAATTGCTATAACTTAATTTAATTTGCGAGTCAAGTGCAGCACTTGATTTTAAGCAATCATTTTTAAAATTTCATTATGCCTGTACATTAAACAACACTTTGTTAAAATATTTTTCTTATTCAAAAATGTCATTCACTGTTGAAGTTTCGATGTATTGTTTTTAGGGGTTTGTGTATGAATTTACTTAAGTAATTTATGTATTGATTTTCCAAACGTGATTTTTTTATCAAAAAAAGAAAGTAAATTTTTTTAAAACTTTAATAGATTTCTTTTTTAAACTTTATCGATTTGGTATTTTAGGAAATCTCAAGTTTTTTTTTCTTTCTTTTTGGTATTGATAAAAATATATTTTTTTTTCCTTTGAATTTGTTAAGGGTGCGAATGACACTAAGGCTTTGTGCAGCATTGATTGATGAACATGGATTCGAATACGTGTTGCACAAACACATATTTTACGCTATTTAGTTACTCCGAATCCGATAATATCAACGATAAAAAAAAGTTGAACTCCAGTTAGCATCAAAGAAATTTATTTAATATTGAAAAATAACAAAAGCTGCTTACAGCTATTTTTTTAAATAAAAAAAGACAATATATTTTTTTGCAGTTACTTTTAAACAATTAATTCTAAATATTTAATCATCTCATTTTAATTTCTTTAACGATTAATGCCTAGACTACCATTGAGTTCATACTGTCATTTAAAAACGTTGTTAGTACCGGTATGTGAAGAAACTATAGTTGCTATGTTTGTTTACATTATAAATAGGTTAACTATAAGAAATTTGATTGTGAAATGATGTTTAAGGTCTTTATTTAAATCTTTATCAAGCTTTTGAATAAATCCCGAAAATGCTTTAACACAGTAGATGCCCTCATATTTTACATTTTATATAACCTTTACTTTTCTCTTTGTATGAAAAAGTAGTTATATATCTACTGTTTTTTTATATATAATGTTATGTTTTGCTTCAATATACTTTTTTTCTTTAGACTTTTTATAGATGTTTTTATTTTGTTCATTTTATCTGGCATTTCCCAATGTTCTGTATGTGATTTATCGAGGCGTGTGTATTCTCTGTTTTATTTATTGCTTATATGTGTGTATCATTTCGCTGCTTTTTCTTCAATATTCAAACGCACATATGCAAACGCTGATTGCTTTCTTTGTATTAAACTCAAAACCCTTCAATATTATACATTACTATAGTATATACGTATACTGCATGCTTTCAATGTATACAAAAATTTTCTTTTTTTAAGGATGAAGAAAAAGAAATTGTCCGCTTGTGTATATCTATCTTACTATATACACGTACATACTTTTTTCTTTTTTTATCTTTATAGCTTCTTTTTACTCAGTTTTTTTTTATTCTTATTTTATTTTTTTGCTCTTGAATTTTTGACTCTGAACTTTTGCTGTTTCAACCGACGAATACATATTATATTGAAAAAGTGTCTACTATATACATTATTATGGCATTGTGTACCAAAAGATATTCATTCGTGTGGAAAAAAACGAGTGAAAGCAAATGTAAGAATCTTTTACTTTCTTTGCTAACTTCTTATGTGTTAGAAAACGAAGCCAATTTCATTCTCAACTCTTTAATGTATGAGCAAAGTATATAAAAAAAATTTATTCTTTTTCCTAGTATTATACAGCGAGCTGTTTAATATTTCTATTTACTCGTGTTCTTTAATATGGATTGTGTGATGATGAGAAATGCTCTAAATTGACTACTCGTACTGTTAGAGCCATTATTATGGAAATTGTAAGGACTTACGGATATATCTAATTTAGTTTATTTTCTTAAATGTTGGAAATTATGCGTGCTTTGTTTCAAGTTTTGGCAAGAAATTGAACTTTTAAAAACTTGGTCAATTCTGCAATTTTTTATGGTTAGTAATTACGTTGTTACTTTTTTATGTCAGTTTTTTACGCACTTTGAGTCATATTTGAACTATTAATCCTCTGGCGTTGGTTTTTTTATGAGTTTTCATAATACGAGTAATCATTTATGAAATGTAAGTTAATAATGTTATGGATTTACCCTAGTAACCGAAAAAAAAATCTATCAAATATTTTGGTTGCCATCGTTTTTAATAAAATCATGGAGACCGGATATGTCTCTATCGACAGGAAACAGCTTCGGATATTAATAACGTTTAGCGTCAGCTGCGAAAAATATTAAAAATATTTTTTTTTGCATGTGGTGGTGGTTGTTGACGTTTGTTGTTTTTGCTTTTTATAGGGAGAGGGGTCCAAGAATTCAAAACAAGTTCAGTATAAACTATAAAGCTTCTTTACCATGCTAATTTCCGGGTAATAGCACGCATGCGCGAAGCATAAACTTCAGTGGTGACAGTCAACGATGACGCTTTTCTACGCTTCAACCTGCATCAGCATCATTTTTCAAAAAAAAAATTTTTTTAAATACGCATAAAACGTTGATTTTACGCTAGACTTGTTTTTGCAACTGTAAATGTTTTATATTTAAATTTTTACTGAAAATGTTAATATTAAAAAATTCAGTCTTTCGTATGTATTTAAAAGAATAAAACAATTTTTATACAGCGCTGTAAAAATAGCAGTATTACTGAAAAGGGGGAGGAGTAAAAGAGAGAAAAAAATGGGGAATTTTATTCAAAGTAGGCGTGTCTTCAAATGGAAATTTTGTCATTCCGCTTGACAAAATTTTATTGGCTTTGTTAGCCTGGGCAACTGTTGTAATGGAAAGAAACGTTGTTTTATATAACAATAATGTGTGTTTAAGCGTGAAATTTAGTTTAAAATTTTTTATGGTGCCTATAGAAAAATTTGAAACGTTTTTATTTTGGTTTTCAAAGTAGAGGACGCGTGTCATTAATTTTATTCTTAACAAATCTTTTGATTTTTTTTTGCTGTTCTTAACTTTTGGTTTTAAACTTGTATATTTGGATTACTAGTGTAAACTAGTCGCTTTTATTTGTCGTACATTTGGCGTGAATAACATCATATGTAGTAATAATAAAATAATGTAGTGGTTGACGTTTTATTTTGGGTCCCGAGTGGGTCCTAGATGGTAGATACACTTTTGTTCCAATCACTTCAAAAAATCTTTTGAATAAGTTAATCATGTTGCAATTGTTCAATTCTTAAGAAAATTCTCAAGTTGAAGATTTTGGGAGGCTTTGCAATGTGAACTGGATTTTTTCTTCAATAAGAGCATCATTAACGTCGTAAGACAAAAATTACGACTCCAAATAATACCCAAAACATTTTTTTTTTCGTTTTTGTAAAAGTCTTAAAAAAGAAAAATTCAATAACAAACAGCAAAGCAGTTACTTTTAGTGTCGTGAAAACAAATTTAGACGTCAGCAGTGAATGTCGGTAATCGAAAATGGCACTGTAAGAAGATGCTTGGCAATTTCAAAGCAAAGAAAAAAAAATCAAGTAAATTGAAAAAAAAAAAAGATTGCAAAGCTGAACTGAAAAGCAACTTCAATAAATACTGTGAGAGATTTATCGTTGGCTAAAACAAAACGTCAAATATATGAAAGCAAGACGAAGAAGAAAAAATATAGATTTGTAGTTGGAAAAAAAAACCAAACTTGTATGTTGTATAAAATACAGCTCAAAACTTCAAAAGAAAAACGAAATGTGTGGCTATATTGTATGTCTAGGCAGTGAGTGAGAAAATGACACCACTAATCGATGACGAAATTAAATTTTTAAAAGTAAAAAAAAATTATTATTACATTTCTAAGACTTTGATATTACTCAATCTATTGATTTTGCGATTAATTTCGATACTTAGTTATCAGTATTTGGGTTTGAAACTGTATTGGCATACACAAAACTCAATACATCGTATTATTTCTGTCATTAAATGTAGTGGGAATGGATGCACTGAATTAGATTTCTTATTGGCCATTGCTAAGTCTTAAGAGTTTCTCAGAACGGAAATACGTTCCACTGTATTTTATTAGAAAAGATAGTTTATTACTTGTGCGTTTTTTATATGGCGGTACAATGACACCGATGAAAAAATACCTTTGTTTTTGCGATTGTTTATCTGCTGTCATGTTGCTGTAATTCTGCCATCCGTTAACTTTAAAAGTTAATAAATAACTGAAGTTGACTTTTTCTCTTTTGCAACTTAGCGTCAAATTTATTGCCGATCATCAGCTGGACGTTTAGTGTAATACGGCATTGTATCAAATGTTCAAACTTCCATCTCACAAACCTAAAAAGAACAGATTGCAAGTTGAATTTTGATAAATTTGTAATTGTTTTTGTCATTGTCGATGGATTTATATTGGCTCGGACTTGTAAATGGATGTGATAGAGAGAAACATAAGAAGTTATTGTGGTATAAAGTTTGACTTTAGACGTACAAATTTAAGAATTTATTGTCTAAAGATTATGGTAGATCATTAAGTTAGAAAAACGTAAAAATATTGGGTTGTCACGTTTATTGATTCTCATAGAAATAAAATTCATTTTCTGTCTCTGTACAAGTGAACATATCGATTTCATTTATAAAATTAAAGTTTGAAATTTGTCTTAACATTTCAATTTTGTAAATAAAATAACGTGTTCTAATCATGTTAAATTCAGTTGTGAAAACTGCATACACTGTATAATTATTTTGTGGTGATACAGTGTTTGTTGTTTTTTTTTTTTTAAATTTATTTCTTTTTTATTTTTGAAACTTTTATTTCTTTTATATGTGTGTGAGAGCAATAATAGTGTTGTTGTATTGTCATCTGTAAGGTTTGTGCATTGTTATGGGAGGTTTGAATAAATATTAGCCGATTGTGCTACCGTAAGTTGAGCGTTGAAGAAGATTAAATAGCGTCGACAATGGCCAAACATAAAACAGAAACTGACCGTATTTCACTTCGAGTCACTTTGTATTCGCCAAACGCCCGAGAGGCTTTTTTTTATTCTTTTTCTTTTGACTTTTGGTGTTATTTTTTACTTGTGTTTGGAGTGTTACATGTGACTGAGTTGGTTTTCACAGCCATTTAAATGTCAATGAGTGTTAACTTTGCGACCCTTATCGATTTGGCGCCACTTTTACGTTATGTTTTTAAAGCAGACGAAGAAATAAAAAGTTTCGAATAATGCAAAGATTTTATTTATTACTGTTATTTTTTTCCAAGTCACAATTTACATAAGATAAAACTTTTGAGTGACTTTTTGACATATATTTATTTTCATTGGCGTAATTTATTTAACGCTGGCTCATCTTTTTTTTGTTACAAGTATAATATCATGTTATTGGTTTTTTTAAATTTCAACTTAATTTGCGCGCGTATTGCATTCATAAGATCAACTTGTTTTTTTATTTAAATGAAAAGACGGTGCTTGGTGATAATGAAAGTTAATTACCCGTTAATTACGTTGTGTTGTAGAAATTCAGATGAAGCGAATTTTTTTACCCCCAAAGTTAAAAGATAACGCCACTTTAATTTATTAATGCTATTTGTGTGTTATGCGAGTTATTTTTATCGTTGAAAAGCTAGAAATATTATTTTATGCCAAGCTTTTATTTTTTATTTACCCTTATCAGCAAACGATGAGTTTAATTTTTTTATATTGTTGACATTTTCGTATCAAGACTTGTACATTTTGATATTGGTCGATTTTATGGTGAAATCTAATACCGAAAATCGTTTATTATAAAACGTTAAACAGTTTCTTATTTGCGAGATAACTACGCTGAGTTTGCAGCTGTTTATGTAGGAGATTTTAGTTTTTGCGCTTCAGTGTCAGACATGGAAATGTAATACAAGTTTGTGTCAAAAGATTGTATCACTTTTACCGTGAAATTTGAGACAAAAGACGCATTGAAAACTAATTAACCAATGTTCAGTCACGCGTAATGCAGATTGTAACTGCACTTTCAAAAGTCTTGTCAACTTTTTACACGCTTATTATTTGCGTTAATTACTGATAAACACCTTTCTTTGGCAGAAAAATGATGCGAAATGCTGAAATGGCACACCCACATTCTAAAACCGAAAATGCAATGCTCTTCACGAGCGTTAAAAGTGCATGGCAACGGTTATTTTAAGGTACAACTCAAATCTAATACAGAATATCAAGCAATTTAAGCATCGAATTCTATTGAAGTGTATTATTAGTTTATCAAGCATCTAAAATTCCAAAATCTAGTTACAGGATTAGCTGTTTAAAAAAGAGTGGGATAAATTTTTAGTTGCTAAATACCAATTTTTTAAATATAGTGTTCGGTATTTAGGTTGCTTTTTCTTTGACGGCATTTCCATAGTAATGCCATTGCGAATATCGTCTGTATAGCTCAAAAAATAAATTTGTGAAGCCCATTTTGATCCATCGAAGCATTTTCATCTTTTTAAGCTTATTATGCTTTTGATCGATGTCATAAATGTCATGATTTGAAGATGCTGACGGGTTAGTTTTTTTCTTCTTTGCAATGAAAGAAATTTTGGAATTTCAAAGCACGTAATAAATTCAATTTGGTCAAATGATGCGGCATAATTGCGGTAAATTATAAATCCCCTCAGTCAGTGAAAAGCGTGTGAGGTTATATTTAGGCTTTAACCGTTAAGATTAACGTGTGCGCTCTTTAAAAGGCAGAAAAGAAGCCCAAGGACTACTCGTCCAACTTTCATGGGATTTGAAGCAGGCAAACCACGTGTCAAGACACACATAACGCACAATCTAAATAACTGATTGGATTAATTGCCAACAACCACGCCACACAGCCGCATAACAGTCATTTGGAAATAGTCCATCAGCATCAACTTCCCAATCCACTAACGTCATATTTCACTTTCGTAAAAGAGTATATAGGATAGAGAAAAAAAATAACTTTTAACAAGCCCTTTATAGCTGCTAGCAAAACTCTAGACAACCACTTAACAACATTTATAACACCGAAAATACTGTACAACCTTAAAACGAAAATTGGTTAGAAACGGCATGCAAGATCAATATCACCACAAAAATAGACCAGATAAAATACCATTAATTATTATTTTAAGTACTTATGTTAATGAGAATGACATCGCCAATATTAGACATATACTGTATTCTCAATATCTAAACATTTTTTCAGACGCCTAATTTATCATTTAGGATGGAAAGTTTAGGCTATTTATACGCCATTTCGTTTATTTGATTAGGTATTTAATTAAATTGCTGTTTTTTATTTTTCAATGCTTATAAATATTTATAGTGATGAATGATGCTCTGACATTTTGTTTGGATTGTATTAAAGAAACCGTTATGTCCATGAATTTGATGTAAATCGTGATGCCATTGTTGCAGACGGTTTATGAATTGGAAAAGCCAGACACACGTATATGGTACATAGTGTAAGTAGTGCTCCTCAACCGGCACTGTTTGCTTTAAGTTTTCAGATCGGTTTGACATCGCATACATATTTTATCAAATTTGTTAAGACTTGAGTTGCTGTATTATTTATGAGATTTGTACGATGGTTGAAGGTTAGGTTGAAGGTGGAAAAGGATAAGGAAGGAGACTTTTTTTATACTTCGCATAAACATCTGTCGACATCTTTTTTTTCTTTTTCTTCTTTTCTAAGCAGACGAGTTGAATTATTTACGTATGTGTGTGTGTATAGATTACATGACGGTTTCATACTTATCTATTTCTGTTTTTTTATTTGGGATGTGATTATCGAATATTTTGCGATAAAGAAAAGTTGAAATTGTGCTATCGCTGGCAAATGTATAGTCGACGTTATTAAATCTCCATTTTAAAAGCCAGTGCTTTTGCTTTTGTTAAAAGGGAAGAGTATAAAAACATGCTTATTTTTGCTGCATTAATGATGCATCTTTTTACTTCAAACCGGAAACGAGATTCCTCTTTAAACATTCTCTGCTCTCTTATTCTTTAGTTGACATCTCGCAAAAGGAAACTTAAAAAAATTGTTAAATAAAAAAATAAGATAAAGTTTTGTTTATGTAAAATATTTTATTTGGAGAATTTTATGCTGTTTAAAATGTAACGTTTTGAATTTTTGAAAAAGGTTGACAAATATTAGAGTATTTAATGCAAATTTTTAGTAACTTAATTTGTGGGAATTTCTTATAATGTATCTGATTTTTAGCATTTTCCAAAATGTAAATTTTAACAAATACTGTAAATTGTATTTCAAACTGCAGATCTTTATTGCATTTGCATAGCTGAGATTTAATTTTTTTTTGCCAATTTCTTGCCAAAAAATGTTGTCCACTGCCAACAGAAACACTCAAAAACAATTTTACGTTTTACCTTCACAAGATAATAATTTCCATTTTTTGCCAAACAGTAATACTAAGCACACTAAGGCATTAATGTCTTCTTAATTTGGAGCTCATTGCAATTTCACTTCGAATAACTCTTCTAACACAGTGTTATAAGTTATAACTACACAAAAGATATGATCACTAACTTATAGTAGATACTATACCATTTATATTCGTATCTCAATTGCTCGACTTTTAACGTTTATTGAAGATGAAGACGTCGAGAAAAGCAAAAGATGTAACATATAATTTCACAGTCAACATACTTGTAATGAGAGGCCAGTAAAATTTGCTGTAAATGCTGTTTTTCGCATCGTTCAATATAATGACAAAAAAAATGTATGGTGACTGAGTGAGTGGGTAACTGGGCTACAGAAAATAGCTTCCTGTACCAATTGTGAGTTTGTTGCTAAGACGGTTGTTAACACGCAACGGTTAATTTTGATTCCAAAACGTTAAATAGAATGGAAGAAATTGTGAAGTAATTGTTAGAGAGGGTGGGATGGAAATGACTCAGTAAAGTATTTGAGGAAACGGAATTAACTGAAGGAGTTTTTTTTGCTATTTTTTTTAAGGAAGAAGTATTAATTTACTTGTACGGTCATCATTTTATTCTCTTTTCTTACTATAACAATGTCCCATAAAAATGATAACGCCATACTTAACCACTTTTATCGTAATTGCAGCGTACATTCAGCAATTTCCCTGCCTTTTAATTGGATCATGAAATAAGATGAGAGTGAGAGGCGTATTAGGAAGAATAAGATTAGAAGAGGCACAATTTGCCATTAAAAATACATAAGTTTTAAATGCTAATTTACTGTGCAATTGATAGATAGCTTATAATTTAAACTTAATCTTGTCTAGCGCTGAATGGCTAGTCGTTTTCAAGTTTGAAAGTTAAAGAAAGTCTATGGAACAATAATGTATTTTTAATGCCGTTCGAAACGCATTTATCCCCATAGACTCTCTATCCCTTTGAAACTTGAAAATGACTATAGAAATAAAACTTTTCATTATTTACATTTCTCATCTGAGAATGAACGAGTTTTTATTTAAATTACTTTATTGTTTTTGGTAAAGAAGAAATAATTATTAATGCAATTTGCTGTAGGGCAGTACAGCAGATCTTTTGTAGATCGATTCTTTGCCATAGACGCAATGTTGGATTGATTATTTTGAGTCTTTACACAGTAAATACCTACAAGTTATTTCAAGACGCAAAAATTGTGTTTAATTTAGTGGTTAAGTTACTTCCAGCGTAAAATCTAGAATAACTTTTTTGATTGTGAAAACTGACGTTGACGGTTCGGTTTTGCTAAACTTGCATTTTAGAATCTAAATTATTTATACATTCTTCTTCGCAATTTATTCATGAGTTGTTTGCATCCATTGCTAACCTCATTTATAGGTTAAAAAGGATTTTCAAAAACAACAAAAAAAATTATTACACAATTTAAAGCATCATTATTTGAAAAGATTAGGCGAAAATAACCAAACGGGGGAAAAATATCTTTTTAGAAGTTAATGCATTTTGCTTTTGCATTGCTATTAACATTTTGCATGGCAATACAAATACAAGTTACTGCATTCAATTTTTTTTTGTTATTTTATGTAAACGTTGAATTGGCGTCTTTTAATTTTTTTTTTATGCAATGATTTTTTGACTTTAAAAATCTCGTTATTTGTTTGGTGTTGTTGCAATTTGCTCTGTTCTTACAAGTGGGTGGGCGTGTAAAGACGTGGGGAGTTTTTAATATTTGTTTTGTGTTTTTCAAGAGAGATGCATCCGATTACTCAGTTAATGCATTTGGTGAAGAATATGTAAACTTTAGCAAAGCTCATTTTCTCGCTTCAAGTCTTACACTCTCTAGTACTTCGTCCTTCATTCTCATCATCTTCATCTCGTTAACTTTCTTATCGTCAATGATTTGCAACACGAGAGAGAGAGGATTGCATACGGCGTGTATTAAGGCTTTGTTTTTGAGGGGGGAGAAAGTGTGAAAGTTGGGGAGGTTGGGTGAAAAGGTATTAGAATTTCCATTTATCAAAAGGGCTTTTAACTCGTTCATTTTCATTCATTTTTACATACAAGTGTGTGTATATTTAGATATATCAAAGAACAACTTTTTTTTCATCCTTTCTCGTTTGTCATCTTCAACTTGTCCCAACCTTCTCCTACTCCACCCTCCTTATTTTCCCCACCCACACCTCCTCTTAAATTCTTCACACATTGTTTGACGCATTTTTTATTTCTTTTTCTCCCTTCTCTATCCTTTTATAACAAATAGCTTCAACTTTTTTTAACGTCTTTATTTTAAATCCTAAACATTTTTTTAACGCAGTTGAAAGTTAACATGGCGTTCCCTGTTGTGTTGCAAATCTTCATTTTTACTTAATCTTATCTGACTACTGAATTTAGTTTATCATCATCAGAAACAGACAGGATTTGAACTTGTTGTAAATAAGTACTTTCCGTGTAATTTGTTAACGTTGACGTTGGGTATTATTTTTTTTTGTTCATCTTACGGGTGTTAAATTGCTGGATAACGAATCAATATGTCTTGTCAGAATGTGACTGATTCTAGTGATTATTTTCTACTTTGCAAATAATTGCTGATTAATGGTTATTTATTGCTGCGAATATCAAGGGAGAAAATTTGTATGGTCAACTTCTTAATAACTTACGTCAACCTTACGTTACGTTTTCTTTTGACATCTAGCGCCTATTTCTTACTTTGACGTCTTAAGATACTTTAGCAATATTGGATTAACTTTTTATTTATTTTATGTGATCTATTTACGGTTGATTTTTTGTTCATTTAACCATTAAGGGATCGTTTTTACGACTTTACAGTTTTCTGGCAAACTTCAATTCTCGAAATAATCGAGTATCTTGATAGTTTCTGACATTTATTTTTAGTAACAAACACATTTGGTTTTGCTACACTCTTAAATGAAATTCCAGCTAATCTGAGTAAACACATACTGTAGCTTCATAAAGTTGATAATAATATTCTTCGTTTACTTAATGTATTTGATTTCAAGAATCTCATATTAAAATCAGGGGTTATCGAGCAAGTTTTATCGTTCTAATTTTACGAATATTTGACGTAAAACTGATGTCTGTGATTACTTAATTCGAATACCGGAAGACATTTTTTATATATTAATCTTTAATGGCGCTAGCTTACGACAGCTTAAGATATAAGGTTTCTGCTATAGTTGCAAAAATAATTCGTGAAGAAATTAATTAAGTTTTATCTAATTTATCGATGAAACGTAAGGTGAATTTTTAATATCGGCTAATTAATTCAGTGATGATGAGAGAGCCAGGGTGCTGAACATTTTTATTACTTCATTTGATTATCTTTATACTATAAATATATATATGCACATCCTCTTCACCGCTACAACGTATAAAATATTTAGATGTTGAAAATGTCGATATGATGTTTGCCTTCTTATTAGCATATCAGTATTAGTTGAGATCCACAACTTCCGTATCCGCTGAGAGTTAAAATTCTTTTATAAAGAAAAAAAAAGGGCTTGTATGTTTTAACGAGTTGATTTGGTTGAGTTTAAATTTCTTTCGTTTTTCTCCCCTGATATTCAATTTAATTCCGCCGCATTTCATTGATTTTTAAGCTGAGAAATAAAGTAAGAGTTGGGGGAGATAGAAAAGATTAATGAATTTAAATGTGCTGATTGCTGGCCTTACGTCTATTTATTGCTTTATGAAACTTTAATGCTAAAATAACGTTTTTGTGATGGTTTTTCTGATGTAGTGAGAAAAATATCAAATGATCCATATACACTACAGCATAACCGATATCGCAGACAAGTTTTATCGCCAAATAAAATTTGATTAACTTTCTATTTAAATTAATAATTTAGTTTGCAATGTTTATTGTATTGTAAACATTGTTTTAGAAATGATTTTTATTAATGCAAACAAATATACATGGAAAACTCAAACTTGAAAGACAATTTTTATCAGAGAAAATGAATTTTGATAAATAAGATTTTAAATACTAAGAAAAAAAGACGTGATTTATTATTGTTAAATTGTAAGGTTTGGTCTATTCTTATTGGATGTTAAATGCTGTGTTGGCAGATGAGCATTGCATGATTGCCAACATTCAAGGGTTTTAGAATTTCTATTTGACTGATTTGATATCTTTTATTTACTAAGTTTTATCGTGTTCAAGCAATACAAAAATCATTTGTTGTGGTGGTATGAGTTCGTTTGTCTGTCTTGTTTTTTACTGGATTGTATATTAGCGCCCCATCTCCGTCTGACGAGAACCAAATTCCTGTTACTGGTATTTAATCATTATTTGCTTCTTTCTATCAAGTTTAATAAGATCAAGAGAGCAATGGAAGTTAATTGAAAACATGATTCGTAGCTTTAAAAGTCTTTTGTTAAACCGATCCTCTTATTTTTCACTCCAAATTCAAATGGAATTTCACAGCATTTAAAAGTCGACACACTACTGTATTGTTTCTTATTATCGATCACACAGGCATTTTTATTTCTAACGTTTATTGCATTGAATGTTTTGGCACTGTGATTTAACTGTTGTAAGTTTATTTATAGATCTACAATATATGTGCAATTTTCTAGTTTTGCTCTTGTTAATCTTTTAGATTTAGAAGCATTGTTTTATTTGCTGATTTATAAAATTTAAAATTGGTTAGTTTTTAAATTTGCCAAGCAACGTACATTTATTTTCTATTTTGTTTCTCAAAATTGCTTTCTGTATGTGGGGTTGGTATACATTTTACTTTGCCTTAGGCCGATAATGTGTATTTTAGTATTCAAACAAACCAAAAAAAAAAAAAAAAAACTTGTTTTGATCGATTTTATTTTTTAGTTTGTCATGTGCTTTTTGTAATGAAATTTTAAAAAGAAACGTTTATCAATTAATATGCTTGAATGTGGAAAGACGGAGCAGTTTTTTTTAAATCTCCGGTGTGTTTCTATGTCCTCCTTTTTTTCAATTTATGCATAACATAACATTTGGATGATGTTGATGTGGTTCCAGCTTGTGTGTATACAGTTTGTTTTTACTTCGGCACGTCAGTCATCGTGTATGATCAAATATTCGTGGCGGTTAAATAATTAATAGACAGCAGTCGACGCACAATCTACAATGTCTATGTAAAACCCAGGGAGCGAATATCTCGGTCTATCTATCTCCCAAATGCTTAAATGCGACATGTGTAGTGACATGTGACTCGGCACCCTTCATTTACATTATCTCTCCCACATCTCTTTCTCAGCCCCCCTTTCACAATTTCCCCCTCCCATCCTTCTATTCTACTATTTACTTTCCATATTCGCATTACTCTACCTTGTAGCTCATTTATTAGTCATTTCGCGCTATTAAAATTTCAGTACTCTGTGTCATGCGCGATTGAAAATCAGGTTTTATTTCTCTGCTATACGAAAAAGATATAGGCGTGTACAATATACAAGTAGGAAGTTGATTTACGTTATTCTGTTTGCACTTTTTTATATTTTTCGATTGACCACTTAAGGAAATTTTTTAAAGAGGATGGACTGGTGGAGTTTTGAGTTTGAGTTAAGAAGAATTGATGTTTTTCTTGATGAAATTGCGCACTCTATTCGATTAATTAAATTAAAATATTTTTACATACAATTTGGGTAGTATGGTTACATTATGTTAACTTATTTCATGATATAATTGAGACTTTTTAATACCATAGCTAAGTTATTATCTTGACTTTGGTTGCTCTTAAAATGCGCTTGATTTATTTATCTAAGTTTTGGATCCAATATCAAAATATTTTATCGTTAATCGTTTCATATAAATTGTTGGCTTTCTCATGTTTTACCGGACATGATCATTACATTTTCGGATTTCCGGCTACTTCTCATTTTGATGACAGTCGTTTAAACTGAGAATAACCGTGTTTATTTTGTTCTGTTGTAATTTGGCATGAATATTTAATGATATTTATTTGGAGGTAATTTTCTGTGATACACTATATTAGTTTTGACAACATTTTAAACTTTATGACCATTAAAATAATTGTTTTTTTAATGTATAAATGCAAGTCATCAAATGCTAGCAGTTGAATACTTTATTTAATAATCTACTATTTATTTAACATATTTTTCTAGTGTTGATTTAATTTGAAATATTAATACAGTGCTTTATTTTAGTATAATGGCGTCTAGAACTTCTTATTGAGCTTAGTTATTGCTTAATTACTAATAAGTTGTTGCTTATTATTACGTCATTAAACGTAATGGATGTATAATTATTTGACAGATTATTGTAGGAGTATTACCAATCAAGTAAATACAAATGGGAATTTAAACAGAAAAATAAACTAAATATTTTATGTTTATATTGGTTAAATATAAGATGTATAATTTCTTATTGATTTTTTAAACAATGGGGAACATATCTTTATGGATACCCTGTAGAAATACGAAATCGTGCTTACAGTGTAAGGTATATTTTGTTTATTTATATAGATTTATTTTTTTTTATTTTTGTAAACGTATAGGTAAAACAGTGTCACCTTTATTTTCCTAAAGCATAAAACCGAGATTTTATTTACTGCTGTGAGTGATGCAATTTATATTGGCGCATGCGTATCATCAGCAAAACAATTGGCGTAATACATGCGAGTCAATTTGATTTTGTTGAGTGCGAGGAGTCGTTTCCCCTTCGTTGTTTATCGTTTCCATGACGACGATGCTGATACTCTAAGAAATTTAATACGACTTTAAACTCTATTAATTGCATTGAAAGTATCTAGCCGTATAGATAATGTCCTAATGTGCTTTTGGATCGCGATTACGTCGTATTTTGCAGGTCAGCTCGATTGCAGCTGAATACTTGATACTAATATAGATCCTATACAGCTTTTACTGTACATGTTATTTTTATGTCGTTGAACTCATCTTCGTAAATATATGCCAAAAAAAATCCTACATCCATCATTAATGAATTCCCATGTGAGAGTCTTTTAATAATCTCAGTTAAGCTCTCCGGTGCCATTGGCAGTTGCATTGATATCTTCAGCTTACATGACGGACGCAAAAATTCAGCGTTGCCGTTAGGGACATCAACGTTACCGCCAAATTTTATGCGATCGATTACTCGAAAGATATACAGACAGTAGTTAAATCGATACAAACTTCACTGAAAAAATAAATAGCGCTAATGCAAGTTTGAAGGTGAATTATTTTATAAGATGACGTCAATCGAATTGCTTGTTATAAGCGTTAAATAAAATTATGATATTAAAGTGGTGAAGTAATACGTTGAACCTTTATTTTTATACTAAAATGGGAAACCGCACAATATTGTTATTTTTTTGTATTTTAGACTTTCATCGATAATTGTTTAAGTTATAGTTAACTATAGTTTACAAAGTAGTTTGACAAATTAAGTTTTAAAAGTATTACACGTTAAAATGACATGCAAACTGAATGATTGGTCTAATTTGACAATTGTTAGTTTACATTTATACAAATTTACATTTATTAGAATTACATTGATTACAAAAATGTGGTTATTTCACTTATCTGCAAGTCAAATTGATCTAGCTAAATTAGTTTTACAAGTGATTAAAGCTTAATATTGATTCGACATGGTTAAATATTAAACGAAACGGTTTTCTTTGGTGAGTGCACAATGTCATTCTGTACGGTAGTTCTAAAGATTTTCATCCTTGTAATAATATTTTCTTATCGTTTTTAATTTTGCGCTCAAATTTAGATAATTAATTTAACGAGAGAGGAATAAAACGTTGTAACGTTTTGCGTGGCTTTGTTTTTGATTGAGTTCATGAACTCGTCAAATTAAAGTTGGCGGTGTTAATTTAACAAGCAAATTAATGAGACGAGTGTCAGGCTTAAATTCATTTTTTTAAAGGAAATTAAATTGAAAGCTTTTTCATATTTTCTCCATCTCTATAAACATACATATGCTCCAAAGACATGTAGCAAAACATTTGTTCCGCGTCCTCGCATACGTGATTTACTCGTGCAAATTACGTGCATAACATAAACGTCGACTTTATATCTGTGCGTGTACATACAATGGCATACTGTGTGCGCATATGACAAATTTTCCAGAGGTTTTCTATGTATTTTTAATGAGTCGGCTGACGTTGGCTCTAATTATGTGGTACTTAAAATCGCTAATGTCAATTTTCAAGCGACGTGCGTCTCTTATTTCCGATTGCCCTTTTATAATATTATGATGATGATGATGATGAAAAAAAATAGACCTTAAAGTAGATCTTTTAAACACGCCTACTCCTATATATTTCTATCACCCTACCCCTGTCCCATCACCGTGTATAACCGTCACCCCCACCAAGATCACCTACTCATTAAATGTGTGTATAAATGAGTGTAGGACGTGATTGGAAGGCTTAATCACTTTGAATCGATTTTCAAATGGTGTCATACGCCATTGATTCGAATTTATTATAATTAGCCTCATTTATCTAAATGGCATTTGCTTTTGGAGTTTGTAATCGGGGTTTGTGTAATGGGGGTTGCGTGTTGTAGGAGGTGGGATTTGGGTGGGATGGGATGGGAGGACAGGTTTGGATTTGGTGAAAAGACTAAGTTGAGCTCTTTCGCATTGATAATTTTTCTTTGTTTTTGTCGTAGTATTAATATGGGAAGCTCCAGTTGTGTAAATCGTTTTTGACGCTTGACCCTGTCTATCTAAATTAAATCAAGTTAAATGCACCGTGTCGTCGCGTCTGTTCAAGGATAAAATTAGAAAATGGACAATTTTCTCCCTAATGTTTGCCTAATAGCAGCCATGGCGTCAATGCGGGCGTTTATTACAACCGTGTAATTTGTCAAACTTTTTAGGCTGCAAAAGTAACTTGAAAAAACATGATCCAAAATTTTAGCAACTTTAAAATAAAATCTTAAGGCGTGTTTGTTTTCTTAATGAATTTGAAATTTTGTGTTGGAATTCGACTGAAAACTGTCAGCGTTTTTGATAGCCAGTTACCAAAGTTTTGCACAGAATTTTGTATTATTGTGTTTTTGTAGTTAAGATTTATTTAGCTTAACTTTTGGACTTGTATTCAAACAAAAAGTCGTTTCAGCACTTTTAGCAAAGTTAGCGTAGATTATATGTTACAATAACTATTAAGTTTTGTTTAACGTAAAGTAAACAGCACTTGGCTTTGCAATTGCAAGAGTTTTTCTGGTTGATTATGTGTACAAAATAGAATTGCACGCTGTGTAATGCTTCATCCAGTTTTTTATTTCTTTTTTTTGGTGATTAGCGCGTAAATTGGTCTTATTTATTACATTTTTTCTCTTTCATCTGTCATGTTTTGTTGGGGTATTTTTTTGTTGTGCGTTTGTAATCTCGTCTTGTTTTTGTTTGTCATTTGCTGATGCGATGGTTGTATGTACCTAAAACACCATTTATTGTTGATGATAATTAATTGTCAGCTTTCTTGCAAAATTAATGGACGTGGAGATGTGTATTTATGTCTATTTGCACAATTTACCTTTTGTTTTTGGCGAAGTATTTTTATTCATGGTGTTTTCATTATTTTCTGTATTTGAATTGACAGTTGCACATACGGAATATTATTTGTAATACCAATTAGAAGGGGTTTTTGTTGTAGTGAATGAATTACTAACATGAGTTATTATCTTTGTTAGTTTTACCTGTTGAAGTCGTTTCTCTACACTGCCATCAATATTATTGTTGAACTCATTAATTTCTTTGTTTTATTTTCTCTTCTTGTTATTATTTTAATTACGTACCGGTACTGCACATCATTTAGAAACAGTTGTTATCCAGTAACATATACTTATTTGAATTATTCATCTCAGAAGTATTGGTATATTAATTGGATATCTAACTTTTATTTTTAAGAGTTTTTTTGTTATTTTAAAATGTATTAATTTTAAATTTCTCTTTACTCTTTTAAGTGCCACAGCCGCACTTTAGTTTATTTAGTCGTGTCGTTTTATTAAGCTGTTTGTACGAGTAATGTTTTAAATTGTAGCGATTTGCTATTAATTATTCAGCTGACTATGATTCTGCTTTTAAAAATGTGAAGATATGTTTGCAGCTATGTTTATTTTAATTAATACGTATCCCCCATGTTGCAATATTACTCTACAGTGATGCATCTCCGGGTTTTCGGGTTTAATCCACTGTTTACAATGGCTGAATTATTTAAAACATTTAATTTAGTCGCTCGGGTAATTACAGTAGAGAAAATTAAGCTTAAAATTGAATCTTTAGTGCAACATCTGCTTTATGTAGAGTGTAGTCATGTTACATTTTAAGGGTTTATGATGTCGGACTACACGCCAAAATAATAGTCCCATTTTCCGCGTTGTTTTGGATGTTGTTAGGACACAGCAACTCCATTTTCATTGCTCCTTAGAGGATGTTAATGTCATCTATATTATACGTAGATGGCACCGCATTCTTTTCTACGATAAAATGAAATGGTCTGTCACAAGGGTTACACACACACACACATACACGCCATGCCATACATGGAAACTGAATGTAAAATGATGCCCAACGCGGCTTAACATTTGCACACAATACATGCATGACTGCCACTCACATGGCGCACTGCCTTTAGTACAGAGATATATTTTTTATTTAGTGATGCATTTTTTATTTATTATTATGAGGGTGACCTACAGTGCGATATATAAACTTTTTTTTATTTCTAAGACAGACAGGGGTTTTTAAACCTTTTTGGAGTCGGTTTAAGAGCCTGTAGATACACACGCAGCTGCATATGGTATATGTGCCTTAGGTAATGGTGTGAATAATCGTAAAATTGACGTCCATTTTGAGCTTTATGTTGCTGCACTACAGCGTATTTGAAATCTCTCAATTGCTCTATCTTACTATGCCACATCTGCAACAATTTTGCTCAACTTTTGTATATATTTTGTTTAAACTTTTATTGACTTTTATTATTGTTGTTTTATAGTGGTCTCGATAGAATTGCAAATTCATATTTTAAGCTTAATTTTTGTTTTATGTGCTTGTTTTTTTTTTTGCCGTTATTGTTAGTGTGAATTGTACTAAATTCAATATAATTTTAATTAGCTGTAACTTATATAACATACTTTATGTGGCAGAAAGAAGTTGTGTTTTTTGACTTTTTCCTAATTCGTTTATATGATGTTGCTTTATCTACAAGTATAAGTTATTGTTTTGGCTGAAATATTCAAAGCTGTAAACGTTAATAGAGTTGCTTAGAATTTGTATGCGAGTGAATTTAAATGTACTGTGCTGCTTTAACGTTGAAACTGAGTGTAATGATCGTAAAGTTGTCAGGTTGGGACCATTTAAATTGTGACGAATGCGTTATTACGCTGGTTAACTTTTGACCGTACAATAATAACTTTTAATTTTTAAAAGATGACGTTTTTATGGCTAAGCAATAACTTTTAGAAGCAAATAAATTATATTTGTTATTAGAATAATCAAATGTGTACATGCATTATGTACAGTATAAGCATATGCTATTAAATATCCTTGGATGAATATTGTAAAAATATCAGACTTAGATTCATCTTGAAACGTTTTTCTGGAAAATATTCATTTTGAATATTTAAAATATTAAGATTATCAAATGAGATCAACTTTCAGTTATCTCTTGCAACTTTATTTGAACAACTTGTTGAATATCACTGTCACTTTTTATAATCATTTTTGTCATTTGATTTCTAACCATAAATATCTCACGAATGTCGTATGGATAAATCATTAACAATCATTTTTTATGCTAGATTCTTCCGTTGACTTTCATGTTAAACTTCCCGTATATTTCAATGGCACATGTCATTCTAGGTGGCTTATTGTTAAAGGTGCATTCGTTATTATTGTTTAAACCCAAATGTCGTTAATACTTTGAAGTCATCACTTCATAATTGAATTTTAAATACGAAATAAGGGAAAACTAACAATTTCATATCAGCAGTATGACCATCCAATTTATTGGTTTCCTTAATTTGATTTATCGGTGCTGTTGGTTTCATGAACTGGATTGATGTTAATGTTGTGGCCAGTTTTTAAGGTTACTTTATAAAATGTGACCACAATGACTGTCATTTTAAAAGCCAAGAAACTGCTTTTTAAGTTGTGGAAAGCGATTGAATCCATCTATTGCATAAATATGATGGTTTATTAAATGCAATATTGTACTCAATCGCTTGGCATTAGCTACATATTTTGTTATTAGTTTTAGTTATTATCTTTGAAATCATAAATTTGTGATGATAGATGTTTAAAGGTTGATGTTTATTGTTTGATTTATAATCAAGTATGAGGCAGTGTGGTGCAAATGAGTGAGCTTGAATGTTGTTTACGAGAGGTAACGTTATAGAAGTCTCCAGGGGGATCGGGAAAGGGTGGTGGGGGATAGGGATTGAGTTGTGATGGATGAACTTCATAGCTTGCTCTGGAATGCATTATGCTGCAATATACAACTTGGTTATTATGAGGGAAAACAAGTCCAATGAGTATCATGGAATCGTGTTTATTCGGCTGAGTCAATTAGTTGCAAACTGTGAACTGTAAATGATGTTTCAGGTCCTTGAAAGATAGTGCAGGGTTGAACTGATCCGATTTCTCCCTCTCTCTCTCTTTCCGACATGCAATTAATTTATTTTTTGAACGACTCGTCAGTTTCTTATATTATACGAGAGATGTCAAGGGCCAAGGCGTCTTTGGGTCACTCGACGCTGGAAAATTATTCTCCACATGACTCGCACATTTCGTATAAGACGTTGTTGTGCATTGTCAGTTTACGTAAACGTCAACGACATTTGATTAAAAGTTTTTGGATCAATTTCTAAAGGCTATTTAAATTGTATGCAGGGCTATTTCGACAGTCTAGCAAATTTTAGGACCAAAAGCCTCTCTCTCATACTTTCTATGCAAATTGTTTGGTAATTTTTACAGTCCTTTTTGACAGATTTCACGAGCTTAGTTGAACATTTTAATAACATTCATGAAATATTTTGTTAAAATCAAGTATAACACAGTTGCATAGAACAACTTTTAATGGTTTTTGGCACTTGTATTCAAAAGCGAAACATTAAGCAAGCTGACTAATCTAGTTCATTACATTTGCACTCAAATTATTTTTAAACTGTAGTTGAATTATAAAAAGAAATTAGAATTCTAGTTGGTTGGTATGTTGAGCATCGGCGTTAGTTTCATTTAACATTTGCAAAGGAAGGAATCCACGTTAACATGGAAATTTTAAAATTGCTACTTTTGCATGATAAACTAAACTAACATTTTAATAGCGTGATTTAAAATCTAGTCACGTAATTTATCACTTGTGTTAAGGCGTTACATTTCAAACTCTCGTGCTATTTAACGTCTGCCCATATTTTTTGCAGTAGAAAGAATTTACCAGAAGAAGATTTAATTCTGTAGCATTAAATTCGGTTACTTTTAAAGTTTGAAATATACTGTACATCGATGTAACAAGTTTTACCTACAGTATCTCTTTCAGATTTTTAAATGAACTAAAACTTTACAATTGCCTTAATACTGTTTTAATAACAAATTTTTAACATTATCATCTATTTTCATTGTATTTTTTTGTTGATGTTGTCAGTTGTATGGGAGTGTAATTGAGTACGTTGTTGGCAGCGTCAACTGTATTTAGTAGAGTTTGAACAGCACATCATTTTCTCTTCCTACCACATTTTATTACACTATTGATGGTAGAAAGGGATGAAAAACAGGTCATTAAAAGTCGGGAGTTTTTATTGGCAACAACATACCAATAACGTTTCGGTCTTGTATTATATACACAGTAAGTTACATGCAGTATAAAGACTGCGTCAGTGAAGACTCAAGTAACAATCACATTCTTCACATAAAAGCATGTTTTAATACGCCAGTTAACATAACTCTATTGCTTCAAATTGATATCTGCGCAATTAACCCAAACAATGACCATTCTGCACTTGTTGAATTTAATTTCATAATAAAAAAATAAATAAACGTTGGATCAATGTTATCTTCACTTGCTACATAATACACTCGGAAAACTAAATGATTGGCTGTGTTTTAAGTTTGTGTTTTTTATGTTTTATAATGGCAAAATGTTAAATAAAAAATGTCTTGCAATTCAATGTGTGTAACCATTGCGCTGCCATACTGTAAGCTTTTAAATTAATAAATGAAACATAATTTGCTTATATTTGCTTTAATTTGCTATATCATAATAATTAGTCATGTTAATTACATGCTGTGCATTCGTGTTTTAGGAATTAGGATACTTTTTCTTCAATTAAACGTAAAACTATATATCATCTCTCTAAATTTAAGTTTGTGTTAAAATAATTATGCTAACGTCAACATCGATTTTAAATGTAGGGATTCACTCCAGGCTAATTCAGTGCTATGTTTCTTATGTAAATTATTTTTATTTGGTAATTTCTATGTTAATTAGGGCAGTTATTTTTCTTTGCCAATTTTCTGACGGTGTTATCGGAAACTAAATGTACGAGTAGCTCTTGAAATCGCAAAATAAAGCACAACTACCAAAGTGACGTCTCATCTTTAATGGCACTTCACTGCAAATTATTGAAGATTGTAAATAATAACAATATCTGCTTACGGGGAGAAAGATATCATTACACAAAAAATGATTAATAACGACTGTGATTGTGTTTCTTATTAATTTTTCTTTAACTTTTATCAACTTAGGCGGAAGTATAAATGCGACCCCTGTAATGTTACTTTGCCGCATTATTTTAACAATGTAAATTATAAGAACGTTTGCTTGCAGAAACCAAATCAAATCAGAAATATTATCAATAAATATTTATTTTTTGATAAGTAATTCATCTTCTTAAGCGAAAGAGGTTTTAAAGACTAATTTTTGGACGTAAATAAAAGTAGAAGTGTAAACTGTGTTTGTTTTGTAGCTAACAAGATTTAATGGAATATACTTTATAAATAATTCTTTTACTTATTCGTCAATGTAGTAAGAAAACTGAAACGTCTTCTCTTCAAATTAACTTTAAAAACTGCACACATTGATCAATGCTAAACTTGCGAAATTCTTAACATCAAACATTTGAAGTAGAAAGACAACAAATGACAGATGTCAAGGAATGTAAACAAACTACTGAAAGTTTAAGCCTGCATGTTTACCGTATGTTTATATGCATAAAAATATTTGAAGAATTCGACGTTTCAAATTAACATTAACGTTAATTTGCATGGAATTTCTTGTTGCTACGTACCTTATTATAAGAAAATGTTAAGCGTTTGTTTAATTAAATGGCAGTTTAAAATAGTTGATAAAAAGAACTACTGAATTAAAAGTAAGCATATAAACGCAACAAAATGTTTTTTTTTGTTGTAATATGAACAATGAATATAGTGTCGTTTACGCATGCAATTTAAATTTTCAGTGACAATGTACGACACTAAATACTGTAGACCGTTTGCACTGAATCAGAATGTGACAAAATGTAGAATGTAAATATCGATTTTTTAGTATGCTAACCAGTAACCATACTGTATGTGTTATGTTTTAGGGCAAAGAAACCATTGCGTTCCGTTAGTGGTTTGGTACCAAAGTCAATTTTTGTTTATACCACAATGATACATCGCCTTGAATACTCGTTTTTTATGCATTTTTTTGTTGCTTCTGCTTCCATATTTTGATGGAAGTAATGTTGATCTTGGTCTAATCCCTTTCCATTTTATTCCCTGGTCCATGTTAAAAGCAGCATGGCGTACATTTTCGTAGAAGGTGAATTGGGCGAAAAAGGAAAAGGGAAGAAATTTATAGCACCATTAACGGAGCAGTTGCCGTCGAAACTGCAACTGGTATCGGCACCCGTTACCCTGCAGATTTTTATGCCCGTCTTAAGCTTTCTTTCGCGCTTTCTAGAGTTGGAAGTGAAAAAAAAAAAAAAACTTTACATGAGTGGTTTTTTTTTCTTTTTTGGATCGTGATCTTTGCTATCTTACCGTACCGGTTAGAGCTCTGTTTGTTCCACCCACAACTTACTCAAAGGAGTAGTTTATGTCACTGATCGCCAAACACACTATTTGTGTATGTTTTTTTTTTTTCCAATGGGTTTTTTTTTTCTGCTGGGAGACATCTTTATGGCCATGTTACATCGAAAGAACATGTAACAGAAATTTACAATGCATCGTACAACTTTGATATTTTGCCATAACAGTTATTTACGAGAACAAGTCGTTTGCATTTCGTTATATTGTTCAACTGTTGAGCTACTTTATTATGAGAAATTGTGCTGTTTAGGTTGGTTTTATGCAATCTCATATCATTAACTTAGGTTTCCATGCATTTTCGGTATGCTAAAACGGATGGGATCGGAAATGAGAATTTAAATATGCAATGTTAATAAAATTTTCACCAATTAAAAATAATTTTGTCAATGGAAATGCCGACATTAATATTGCATAACGGTTGTACAAGTGCTGTACTTCATTACTCATTCTTAAATTCTTCAATTTCCAGCAGTTGGGAATTTAATAATCAACTGCTGCATGATGTGCTGTGTTAAAAAGCGGCTTTATTTATTTAATACTCTGGTGGATTGCGGATTTTATACAAAATCAGTAGTAGCTTGTTACGAAGAAGTTCACCGTTCTATAAATTAGATGTTACATTGACAATTGGATTTTTTGGTGTATATTTCATGGAATTCAAGATGGTGTGATACTGTGTCAGAACAACGTGGATTGACTTAGAGTTTGACTGAAGTATTTATGAGTACGGTTACGAGGTCACTTGTTGATGCTAAAGAACAGTTACAATTGTGAAGATTAATTATGACGTTTTATTTTGCGTTTTGAAATGCACATTTTGGGTCTTGTAGATTACATTTTGAGTCTTGAAAATGACATTTTGAATCTTAAAAACCACATTTTTAATTTTAAAAATCACATTTTGAGTCTTAAAAACCACATTTTGAGTCTTAAAAACCATATTTTGGATCTTAGAAGCCTAGTTGTGTCTTTGAAGTGTAATCTTTCAAACTTTTAAGTTTTAGTATTGAACCGCTCTATTGTTACTGGGAAAAAAAGTTTTTGTGTGTAAAACAGCATTTAGTGTACCAACGTTTAACGTCCAATTGAATTGCCAAAAGTATTTCACATTTCTTATCTATTTAATGTTTTGAATGAATGAGTGCAGAGTAAGTTGAAGGCTTTTTTTCTTTCGGTTTCAGTTTGGTTTAAGTTTATGACGGCGATTTTTGTTGAAGGCTTATCTTTGATCTTGGGCCCATCTTTAACCGTTGGGGTTGAGGTCGAAATTTGTCTTTGCCTGCGATAACAGTACCGTTGTAGCCTACCAAAGAAAAAACGCAGATGTTAGAAGTAGAAGTCTTTTTGGAAGTGGTTATGGCGCTTCTTTTGCCATTGATTTACCGTTGACATGACAAGATGGCCTGTTTTGATAAGTTAGATCACCACTGTTTTTTTTAGCACGTCATGTCATCTAAACTCTCAAAAAGTAATAATAATAAAGTCAGTATATTTTTTATTTTTTTTTATTGCAACAACTTCAGAGGTTTATTGCATTTATTAAATTGAATTTTTTATTATAATCGCTTTCCACAAGCAAATGTTTATTTTAGAGAGAACATGTGTGTTTTGTTAGAGCCCTCATACTGTACAATGTACACTGTATATATTGAGGAAACGTGACTGCAGTGTTATTTTATGTGTGATCAGCCGCCATCTTCTTTATATACTGTGTAGAACTGTAAAGCTTTTTTTTTTTAATCCGGATTTTGGCGACTTATGTCACACTATTTTATTGGCCTTTCGATCTCCAGCAATCTTTTCTACTGGCTCGGTTGCTTACATTGCAAACTCAGTCGCTCTTCTTATTTTTTGTGCGAGATTTTTTAAGTAAAATAAATAAGCCTATGTTAGTTGTGGATGTTTGAACGACAAGGACCATGGCTGCTGAATAAAAGTGGTGTAATCAAAGTGGATTCGTGGTATTTGGCTGGATCGAGTGTCGACTTTATATCAGAAGATATAGCTAACTTAAGTTATAGACATTTTGTTCAATATTGAAGTGAGCCAGACGATGGCAAAAAAATTACATTGCCGGTAGAAAAAGTTATTGGATAGTTGCTATGGAGTTTCAAGTATTTGATCCTTTTTTTTTGTTATGATTTATTTTAGAATGGCTGTCGGTATACATTTTATTTTCTTTTATTGCTATTCCATAACAGTCGCTTTCACGCATTAATTAGTTTATTCATATTTGTGATGTAATTTCATAAAGGTAATGTGTTTCTATCTTTATTATTATTATTACTACAAGAACGTTGAAAAAATATTTTTTAACGCGTGTGTTTGCGTGCCATAGTTTAAGAATCAGTGTACAGTATACTGGATTGGTAACTTAAATGAAATATGGTATTGTAATAGTTAATGACGACTGTAATAATACTGCATGTGGTTATTAAGGTGAAGGGTATTCTTATAAGTTAAACAAGTGATGGTGCGTTTGTACTTATTTGTCAATTAAGTTATCGTTAGATATTTTTTCTTTTTGCTTTCTTGTATCTTATTGTTGTTAGCCATTGGTCAAAATTAGCTGCGCCGTTTAATTTGTAGGTAATCGGAAAGAAAACATTTTCTTCTGTAGCAGTTTATTCTTCTCGGTATTGTTTCTTTAGCCGCGCGCACTAGATTAGTCGTGAAGGGTCATCGAGAAGGCGCACTCTCGTCATTTATTTATTATCTTTGGTCGTTTTCCAACTATTAACTTTGTTGCTGGCGTTTAATTAAAGGCCAAGCACAGGCATAAGGGGATTAAAGAAATCTAATTGGATATCCAGCTTATGAATGACTGCATGATGACATAAAATGATTATTGAGGAGAAAGAGAAATTATTTTTAATGATAAACACAGGCATATAAGCGATTTATGTGAAGAGCTGCATGCATTTTCCATTAACGCGTTTATTGCACTAAAATGTATGAAGATCATTCGTCTGAAAATGGCATCTTAAGTGTTTACTTTTATTTGTGTTTATGTATTACGCGCGTTGTCAGGGCGCAATAAAAATTAGAAAAATAAATAAATAAATGAAAAATCCATTTTCAAATATGTTTAAGTGCAATTTTTTTTGGGGAAGAATAATGTTCAATTTGCAAGCAACTGAATTGAAACTTAATAAAAAAAAATAGATTTGATAGTTTGTGCAACTTTGAGCGTTTTCAAGTTATATAATAATAAAATACGGTAATAATATGAATAACGTTAAATACTATATTAGGGATTATCGATTCTCAAACAGTGGCTCACGAAATTGGACATGTTGTGTAATATGTTGCTAAAAATGTGCATACATTTTTTCCCGTTTTTCAAAATTAACCAATTTAGTTTAAAATCTTATTTAAAAAAATTGCTCCAGATTAATAGGCATTTGTCGTTAGTATTGATCACAGCATTGCATTTCTAAAATTGTAACAAGGGTGATGGGGATACGCAGGTTTGAAATGTTTGATAAACTGTGATGTATTGAATTGTTATAGATTTCGTGTGAATAATCATTTTGACCTCTGGTAACGTAAACTCATTGTATGCTATTAAGTGATGTTGGAAAGGGAAGTGAATAATCCGTTATGTTAAGTCATGAAAAGCAGTTTGTCAGAGTTTATTTGGGTGTTGAAGAGTGGTAGACCACCCAATGCGGTTGTCAGTGAAGGTATTAATTTATTCAGGCAGGCGCCAGTCTTTAGTACATATTACTATGGGGAATTTATCTTTTTGTGTTTTAAATACATTTTTATGAATACTGCTTGCTATAATAGCTGTAATTCACCATGTTTGTCTACATTGGCTTATTGTTATTAAGGTGGTTTGGTGTGTGTGTGTGCGCGCACCTTTACGTGAGTCACACGATGATGGGAGAAAAACGCCATTACCAACAGTTTATGTTATGGGAGAAATGGTGAAATCACAATACTTGGCTGCCAAATAAGTTTGGTGATACATAAAATTTACCAAAAATGGTTACAACGATTCTTAATTAACTTTTATGTCGTTGGTTCTTTGTATTCATAAATCTTACAAGTCAGTGATGGTTTGGGGTGGTAGGGATCCTACACATTTGCACAATTTAAGTGTTTTTTCATAACCAAATTTTGCTTTTTTATAATTATCAATGGTACTTCATAGCGTTTTATTAAAAAAAGAAATTTGGGGTATAAGTGAATGTCAGAGGGCGACATCCTGTGATTAACTTGTGCATTATTTTTTTGTGTGTGGTAGTGTAATTAAGGTGAAAAGCTTTTTAGTAACTTATGAAATTTTTCCATTAAAAGTGTTTATGCACTGCATTAAAATTTTCCCTTAAAATATTTCTTTTCTATATCAATATTTACTCTCTCTTTTTCTTGTCTGTTGGTAAAGGTGGAGTATAAAACGTTTGGTACATTACATTTCCTTTACGATAATGTATTTTTAACGATGGAGAAACTGTTCAAATCACCGGTGAAAATACAATGCTGCTTTTATATTCCCTCCGTTTTATTTATATTTTTTAAAAGAGTAAAATGTCTACCGTAAGTACACTTGCTAAACTATTGAAATCTTTTTATTCTGTCTTATTCCCTGTCTGTTAAATATATTTTTGTAAGGAAATTTGACCGCCAGAGGTCTTTTTTTGATTGGTTTCTTGCATTGAACAACTTGTAATAGGATGCACTGCACAATTTCTTTAGGCAATTTGTTTTCTATATTTACTTGAAACTAATTTGATGGCCTCTTAGCTATGAAACAAGTCAAATAAATGCGAAATTTTATTTTTTTTTTTATAAGAAAAATAAAACATTTTTTTTTTACTTTGCAACTGTTACTTTTGGAGATGATTGATGACAGCACTTCACGGTGGCAATTACTTTTAAAAAGTGTACAGTACTTCATACTTCTTTAAACTTAAAAAATCAGTTTTTTTTAACTTTTTGTTACGTTTTCATCAAATCCCAACAGTAATCAACTAATTGACAACTAACTTGAGGCAAAATACGTAATTAATTGTAACCGGTGATGTGTTACCTAAACCATTAACATTGAGATGAAAAACTTTGTTTTATAGGTAATAAAGTTTGGCTTTTAAAAACGCAAAATTTGATTTTTCTTAGAAAACTTTTTCTTAGATAGTAATTTTGTTTAATAACAATCTAATAATCAAAATGATCTAATTTTGGAACATAAAGGCACGGTTTTAGTGACTCTGATTTGTTTAATTAATCGTATTATATTCTTACTGCTGTTAAGCTTTTTTTCTATTTTAAGAGGATGCGCTGATTTCTTCGTTTGATTTTGCTTTATCGATTTTATCATAAAGGTTATGGTGCTATCTATTTTTGGTTTAATTTGTTAGAATTTAGTTGAGGCTCAATTGGAGGCAACTGTAAGGATTTTTAGGCCCCCATTTGCATCTGGGTAGAAGGCTCAGTTGTTCAGCAGATTAGAAGTAATGAGAACCCGTTATCTTTATTCTTTACCCATGGCTTTTTTGCTTTTTGTCGAGCGAAATGGATTGGGGAAAGAGGGATAATTGTAATTCTTATGGGATTAGTAAGAAATAGAATGCGAGAAGATTGAAGTATAAAGAATGGAAAGACGTGTAGTGTAATATGTATGTATATTAAATGCATTTTTTAAGCGTCTGAAATGAGGATTTAATGGGCTTGCGAGCTGAAGAAATGTTTGAAATCACGAAAAAAGCAATTTTATATTTGAGCAATGAATGCAACTGGGAGGGTTAAAAAGTTGAAGCTAAATCAGTTTAAAGTTTGAGATAGTGAAGTTAAGCTCCCACTTTAAAAATTTTTTTTTCTTTGTTTGGTTATAATTAAATGTATAATACATTTGGTGATTGAAATGGCAGACAAAGAAAATGGTCTTTGTGTCACGTGTTGATTCAACTAATGCGTTTTTGTTTACTTTTTTCTTCTAGGTTGTTGTTTTGTTACTTTTTACACCAGAAAGTCAGCACTGGATGCACAAAATGCGCTGCACAACATTAAAACAATGGCTGGGGTAAGTCCACATTGATTTTATATATAAAAAAAACTTTAGATTTATTTTTAATAGTAAGTATAGTTTTAAACAAACCCTGGGCAATAATTATCTTAGGTAATCAATATTTAAAAAAAGATGATAATAAATTGAAATTTTGCCTGTTAACACGACATTAAACATGCATTTTTCTTCTCTTTATTATCCATTTCATTATTGTTTTAATTTATTAATTTAATATTACCAGAACACATTATTGGACTATGTAGTTTGCAATGTATAAAAAATTAGATGTGGCAGGTGAGGTGTGTTCATGTTCCTAAGGCGTGTGGAAAAATCGTTAAATATTATTTTGGAGTGGTGTAAAATTAGAAATGAATTACATCGCGTTGAAAAGCATGAAAACAACAATTAAGCGTAAATTTTATTCGCTTTTATTTTTATCTTTATTCCTTCCCCTCCAACCCCCGCTTTCATATATAGCTCTCACTGTTTTACTGGTTTTGTTGTTTGTTTTGTATATTTAAAATGAAAGATGATTCTCTGCCATGCAAAGTCGACATTTATAGCGCATTTCTTCAAGTGGCAATAAATTTACAGTCCGTTAATGAGAAATAGTGGCAAAAATCCAACCATCTCTCACTTACTTTTCGCCCTGCTCCCCCCTCACTCTCTCTCCGATGATCATCCTTTAACACACACGTACAGTGCGTATACTGAACAATGCACTATACTCAAAAGATGTAGTGTGGTGCAAAGGGGTGTTTGGTGGAGTGATTAGAGGATGAATTGAGAAGAGATGGGTGGTGCATCCAGCTAGGAAGTTGAAAAGGAGAACAGAACAAAAAAATCGCCCTCTCCCCCATGGAGAATATTTACTATTCGGATCACGAAATCTAAACAATAAACGCAATCCAGACGCAAACACATGTCGACTCCCAACAATAGAAAAGTAATATAAACATGCCAACGGCGCACGCGCAATAACAAAAAAAAAGTCAAGCAGCTATTAATTTTGCAATGATAAATTTATTTATGCCAGTAGAAATTAATATCATTTAAAAAAAGAATAACAATTGACCAAAATAAAAAAGTGAAAAAGTTAAAGAAAAAGCAATAAAGTTGGCGCGACTGATGGCTGGTTTTTAAATCTTTTGCACAAAAGCTGAAAAATGACTTTAAAATCTAAAGATTTTTTTAAAGAAACAGTTTTTGTGCTTAGTCAGCGCCATATTGTTGAAGTAATTCATAAAAATAGACTCTTTTGATCGTTTGAATGAATCATGTTTTTGACAGGCTAATATTTAGCGTATAATTTTCCAGCTTGATTCATTCAAGAACACTGTAATTTTTTTTTTAAATCTTAAAAACTGCTCTTTCGTAAGATATTGTATATAAACCGTCATTGATGTCATGTGGTGACAAGTCAATCAAAGTTAGTGCTTTTTCCAACCATTTTAGCAAAGTCACGTTTACGCATGCGTTACAAGTCGTTGCCTCGTACAAGTGCGTTACACCCCATGACACTTAAATGCACTTCAATTGAAATATAGTATAGCGGTTACACGTGCTATCACTTTGCATTACCTGTCAAATATTTTCAGAATTTGAGCAATTCAACCATTTGCATACTTTTCTGGTACACTGGTGCCCATTGCCAAGATATGTTTCACAGCTTAAGAGGCCATGACTTGTAGTATTAATTTTGATTAGTAATTGATTAAAGTTCAGTTTATTTCGATGAAAATCTGAGTCATATTTTGGTAACATTTGCTGTTTACTTTACTTAGTAAAATGATAGAACTTAAAAAAATAAACGATCTTATTATTGTTTATTTTATGGTAACATCTTCCTGTGGTTTTGTTTTAATCAAAAATTATGATGCAAAATATATTGGTTTTTTTTTTCTCCTAGAATTTTGATTTCGTTGTCGTGATATGTGTGATGTTTTGAGTGTGTGTTTCTGGTTTGAATAGTGTTGCATGACTGAAATCGTAAAAAAAAGTGACGCGAGCTAATGAGAAAAACTATCCATAGTAACATTGGAAATCCATGAGATGGATGGAAACCGACATTTTTAAATTATTCATGTGGGGAGGAGTCGATTCAAGTGATTAATGATAGATGCTCGGAAACTGTTAAGTGATTCGTACGTGCGTTTTCATATCAAATAAAAACAATCGTCTACCTAGCTACCGTACTTTTTTTCTTACTTCTTTTTTTTCTTCTTTTTTGCAATACAATTACTGTACTGAATACCGTAGCATTCATTTCAATTCCACTAACTTTATATTGTATATATTTCTACTTGTTCATCGTTCCCACATTTTCAATTCTGTTTTTTCAATATTCCTAACCTTATTTTCACTCTTCGTTTTACTTGGTTACTTCCCTATTTTTAAGACAAAAATCGTATTTTCTCGTGTGACACTATTTTGCTATTTTATTTAGCCCTGCCACCGATTTTTCTGTGTATTTTTTATTAACTGAGCTTTTAAATCTGATTTAGTAAACTAGAATCTTGAATGAAGTGACGTGTCTGGAGTATATGGGCCATGGGCACTATCTAAAATGGTATATTTGAGGCCCCAAGTTTTACAAAATGCGACTATTGATTTTGGCTTAACATTCCTAATTTGAGAATTTGATTTTATTGATTTGAGATCTTGGCTTACTTGTTAGATATGATTATATTTGGTTTTTTAGACTTAAAGTAGGATTCTTTTATGGTTTAAAATAATGATATCGAATATAATTAATGAAAAAATTTAGATTTTGGCATTTAAGATAAGGTCTTCTATTTTTTTACTATTAACACGTTATCTGTTATCATTTAATTTTTTAATACCGTTTTTAATCTTTAGCTTCTAGTTTTTTATATTGAAAAGTTTTTGGTTTCCAAGCACTTTTTGAATTTATTTGATCATATCTGATATGCAGATGTGCTATGGGCGGAATCGGTGACAAATATTTTGCGTAGAGGTCTTTAGCTGTCTTTTTATCTGTTGCTACATTTTTTCTTTTCTCAAAATAACTACTTTCTTTTTATACATACATTTTTTTTTTGGAGTCGTTTGCATCGATTTCCCGCCACCGATTTTCCACCCTCTCGAATTTTATTCCTATAAAATAAAATTTTCTTATGATATATTTTTTAATAAAATCGATAAACTTCTCTCGAACCATCGATATACCGTACAGAGTTACTCTACTTGTCTTAAGGAGTTTTTGGTAAAGTTGATTGATCAAATTGGATAGTGCTACTCTTTTCTTCAAGAAAATGAAATATTTTTAAAGGAGAAAGGAAAAGACGAAAAATTGCGAATTGACGTAATTTAAGAGAAGTGAATTTTATAAAAAAGCAAGTTTTTTTTTAAAAGTAACCTCCTGAGATACATATACACTCAAGACATTTTTATTTGATAAAAATTTTGTATTTTCTGAATCTTTTAAAATCGTTGTATTGTAATGGATTTGAGTAAAAGTGTTCCCACAAGCATTATTTTATTTTAGTTTATCTTTTACAGCTAAAATAGCATTTTATTGTTAACTTAAACTAAAATTCAAGTCGACCTGTTATTCTTCATTTTATTACGTTAAAGGGAATTTGCAACTTTACAAATGTATTTAATTTTTTTTTAAAGATTTTCTACAGAATTTATCTTCTTTTATATTTCATGTTTTTCTACTCTACGAATTTTATCTTTATTAACCAATTTTTATTTTCTTTGTAAATTTTTTTTTGCTATTTACATCCAAGTCATTTTATAAACTTTATAAAGGTTTTGATTTTTTTAAGTTTTATTTTAAAATTGCATTTTTTATCAGCGTTTTCAGTATGAGCACAAATTAGTTTTGATTTTTTTCAACAATATTATGAATTCATTAATATTCCTCATGTGCTGTAATTATTTTCTGTAGATATACATTTGTATACAGTACATGTACACGTACAGTAATATGGTGAACTGGTTATGTACATTTTACAAGTTTGTTGCACTGTTTTGATATTATTTAGCGAACATTTTTACTCACATAAAAGTCTTTGCATTGAAATTATTGATTTTTGGTTTCTGCCTTTTAATTAGTGCAACAATTATAGTTGCTTCTATTATCTTAATTGTATGACTAATTGACGGTGGAATTGGAGATCACTTTCGCTAACGTCAGCGAAGCAATCGACTTAAAAGAGAAAACTTTTATTTTCACAAGATCAAATGCCATTAAAGTAGCAGAAATGTTTCAGCACAACCGGTTTAATTACAGTAATTTTCTAAATTTGCCTTGTCGACATGTTATTAAATTCTCTGAAATACTAAAAGCTTTTAATTTGTAAAGGGTAGTGGGAGTCAGGGACTCGTATGTGGCGACAGCCATGTTATTGGTAGTGGCTACTACTTTAATAAGGACACTAAAATTTTATTCACTAAAGTTTTAATTTTGGAAATCTAATTTTATCACTCTTTGCTGCTACGATACAACGGTGGTTCCAATTACAATTTTAGATTAGTTTTTTGAGTGAATGGCCCAGTTTAAGAACTCCATTTCTTCCTTATTTTAGTTATTACGCATGACCTTGTCGTGGTTGTTGATCATAAGCCCCCGAATTGATAAACCATCCGGCAAATAAGGTTTGTTCAAATTACTTAACGTGGTCAGACTGAAGTGAAGAGGTTGTTTAACATAATTGAAAAATCCTTGATTTCGTATATAGGGAAGATGATTAAGTTACTATAGCAACCGTAAAAATCGGTAAGAAAGCACCTAGAAATGTGACACTCGAACAAGTTATGAGATAGGGAGATGGGCTTATCAAGTGCCCATGGGGCAAAGCTAATTTTTAAATTAGATGCCATTAGAGTTCACATTACATAGTTTGACATTATTAGCAATGACTCAACACTATTTTTTTTCAAGTGACCATCGCCGCATACCATGCCAGTTGGTAGTTAAATGCAACTTCCAACACATCCGTCTACAGTTTGTATCAGACGTAAAAACAGTGTTAAACATATACGTCATGTGCATGAAGGGAGTTGGATAGATAGTATGGTCATCCATCATCTCATACGTCGCCTTATTCTTTCTTCTCCCTTCCCTCCCCCACTCGCGCAACACACCCATCTAGCGTCAAATGTTGACAGTCTACTATCATAAACGAGTTAGCTTAGAAAAATTGGATGAAAAATGAACGGCTCATGCGCACATCAGCCATTGAGGCATTGACACTGTATCCGTTGCGCCACTCTTTCTACAGTGCTTCTGGAGCGGAGAGAGGGGGGGGGGGTATCGACTTTGGATCCCCACGTTTTCTATTGAGATTAATAATGGTAAATGTAGTCGCAGATTACTATCATTAAGTGCAATCAAACAAGAAAGAAAAACGACGGAAGAAGTGAGTGAATGGAGTGGTGTAGGAGGGAGAAATTATCCATATTTACCATGAGAACCTTCCCCCCCCCTCTCCACCATAAACGTTTTTATCTACAGTATTCTGAATATATAGTATATATACACCTATATACACACACACTAAAGCGTAATTGATTTGCATTAATGTTATTTTGACTTAACATGATGATGTAGAGCAGAGACGCTGAAATACTATTTTGCAGAGTTCACCTACACAAAATCGTGACTTTTTGATGGAGCGCCATCTATTTATCACAAATAATTTATTCTCCTGTCGTTTCAAACGAGATTCAGCTGCTTTAACTCTTTCCACTAATGTATTTCCATGCATAAACAATATACATAAATAAATAAAAAATTGCTCTCCACAATTACGTAAAAAGTTTATACAAACGATACTCCCAGTGTTACTGGGTAAACATAATGAATGATAATATGCGGTGTTTTATTTTTTTATTTGCATGAGAGATATTTAACTAATTTTACACAAGAAAATAAATTTACGATGTTGCATAATATAACGTTATTAATTGAATTCATATTTTATTATATTACTGGACAACTTTATTTAATTTAACCACTTTATGGTTAAATTATTTAGGAAAAGAAAGCATCGTGGTTTTTTATTCAGTGAATATACACATTTTTAGAAAATCATTATGGCTTAATTTGGTGTTTAAAATAACTTGCTTGATTTATTATTTAAGGATGCTAAATTTGTCTTTTGAATTGGGACAGGAGCGTAATTTGAGGGCTTGATGTGGGCGTAATTATCTTTAAACAATATAAAACGCCCATCTATCTAGTCCAATCAATATAATTCGAAGGTAAATACAAAATGGCATACATTTACAAATTTTTATGTTCTAGTTAGCCGGTTTAGTCGCTTCATGTCATTGGTTTACTCGACTTTTTTCTGCTAAATTCTTAATTAACGTTATTTAATAATATTAACTTGGGGCGTTTTTTTTAAATTGTAATACGTTTTTTCTATATATAAAGCATAGTGTTTGCGTGTGGTTTTTGTGTGAGCTAATGTATCTTGTTACTAGAAGTCAATTTTAAATTGAAATGGATTAATGCTGTAGCATTTGACTTTGTTTTAGTCTTTTCCATTGATTTTTTTCAACGGTGACCAATTACCCATTTTAATAATACGCTCATAATGAAAAGGTTAATCTAGCGGATTTTATCATTATTATTATATGATCTAATGAACTATGGGTGGAGGGTTATTGAGCGAGTGTATTTTTGTGGACGGCTAAATTAAATGCCGGTTACTTTAATGTTTACCAATCGATGGCAAACGCTGGGGTTTTTTTTTCTTCCACTCAGATAAACTTTTAATAAAACTAAGAGAACTTATTGATTTGTGTGGCAATATTAAAATAAATAATTAATTATCTTTGGGTTTACCGTTCTACTTAGAGTCAAAATGCAAGGAAACAACACACATACACACGCTATCTCTAAACAGTGTACATTTCGGTTGCGTATAATTAAGATTTTGGGCTCTGATATTTTCATTTACTTTTTAGGTTGGAGTAGATAACGTTGAGAAGTTCTGTTTGAATTTTGGTACGTTACTCCCAATTTTGATAACCATCGATTTAGTTATTGAACACGTTTATAAATATTATTAGTTATTTAAGGAGATTTTTTTAAAGTTATGCTCCACAATAATGCTGGAGTTAGTGTGATGTATTTAAATTGCTACTGTTTTTATTTATTACTGCTGCATTTAAAATGATTGGCAGCTGCAAAAGACCAACTAAGTTCTATTTATGATTTTCTTTGAAAGCCCAAATACCTTTAAATGCGGCAGACTTAACATTTTCAGATATACGAGTTTGTTCAAATGCTTTTCTTAAGCTTCAAAAACATTTTTGTGCATTTTACGTTGTATTTGCGATGAGATTTATGCCACTGCAGTTCCCAAATTAATCTTTATGGCTTTTTGTTTTAGTATAAATTTATGGCCATCGATTTAAAAGCTTTTGTAGGAAGCTTTTCAATATAATTCAATTAATTAGCGGATTAATTATCATTTACCTTTAATGACAAAATAAGAAACGTTGTTTATTCTTAAATTATTAGAACTTATATGCTCTTATTATGTGTACTCAACTTATTTATGTATGCATTATTTAAACTTGAATAGATGTATTTATGGTGTGGCATCAGGTGAGGCTTATATCACGAAAGATCTAGATACTGTAGCTCATAACTCTGAGCCAAGTTATAGCTGATCAAAGAATCTACGGCACGCAATGCATTTCGAATGCGCATTTGAAATTTCCATAGACTCGGTGGTCGCTCTTAAGTTGCCTCAGATAATACTGTAGTTAGGCTTTATTTGAAGGAACTAGATTGCCAGAAATACAAATTTTATGTCTTTGAGATGCTAACTTTTTCTATTAGGATATCGATGATTTGACAGAAACTCAATTTTTGGTATTGGCGTTATTTTTCCGGTGCCATCATCTACATGAAATCGAATATTTAAGATATCTTTACTTTAATGACTTTCTGTATTTACGCTTTAAATTTTTTTTTGCTGTGGTTTTTTTTTGTTAGTAATTAAATGAAAGCGATGCAACAATTTCATCATTATACTTTTTTTTTAAATGTTGCATGAATTTTGTATATCTCCGGATGCAAATTATGCAAATGCGGTTAAAGCAGCTCTTGCATCTTTTAGTTGATTGTGTACGAGTGTATAATTTTGTATTTGCATTATCCATTTACAATTAATGCTAATGTCGGTAGGCTTACATTTGATACACTCGAGTACACCGTTTTAATTTTAAACATTTAACAAAGTAGACAGAATTTAATTGCCTCTTTTTTTATATTTTACAAAATTAAATTACTCAACATTTATTATTTATACCAATTTTACTCATTTTTTTTTTCTTTCTGATAAACAGATGCATCATCCAATTCAGATGAAACCGGCGGATAGTGAAAACAGAAACGGTAAGTTCGACATTTTCATATTATACTAATTTAGAAAAATAAACATTTTGTTTTAAGTTTTTAAAATATCTATGGAAAATATCAATCTGTAATTTGGTATCGACGTTTGAGCTAAATTTTGAGTAATCTGATGTTTGAAGTACATGTAATTAAATTACGATTGGCTGTACGGTACTGTACTTAGCACTTTTAGAAATAGAAATTGTCATTTTAGGAACTAAATTTGTTTTTCTGGAAACTAAATATATTTGGCTATTAAGTTACGACATTTCGTTTTATAGCGCAAAATTAGATTTTCCGAGTACCACACATTTGATCAAGAAATACTTCTAAATGGCTAAATTTGGTGCTTGATGTACTTCAATTAGGTGTTTTGTGTCTTTTAACTAGCAAAGTTTGAACCCCAAATGTCCAAAAAGCACATTATTGTCATTTTTGTTGCTTTCCAATGCTGCCATTTTCCCGGTTTACTTAACCTAACTGCTTGCCTTTTTGTTTTTTTCAAACTGGGCTGTAACCCGACTTCAAAGCTTTCTGATTGTTATTTATTGTTGTATATGTGAAGTTTTGTTGCAATTTAGCGTGCAGGTTTTTTTTTTTTAAATTGAGTTCACCGAGATCCGATTTCAGCTTTGTATTATTCGTATTACTTTGAAAGGGGGAAGCAAATTGCGAATCAGATATCCTATAGAAGAAGTTGGGGTTTTTTTTTCTTTGTTTTGTTTTTCTCGGTAATATCGACGAACGAGATTGAAATGAGATATTTGTTGGGTTTTGGGCCGGAAACCGAAAGGGTAAAAGATTCCGCTTTCTATATCATATACACAGCCGTATTAAAACCTTTCTTCGTAGTCTAGCTTCTCGGGTTTTATGGTAAATTTGACCGACTTTAATGCGAATGGATTTACATTATTAGAAATTTAAGAGAGGAAACAATAATGACAGTGGATTTCGCAAATCTGTATTTAACTGGATTGAATCTCTGATGATAAAGTTTTGCTTCTTTACAAAACATCTATATAAACATCATTAAAGGCTGTGTGTGTGCTGCAAGATTTACCTAAGACGTGTACTTTTACGAGAAACATAGTCTGATTAAATTCTTAGATAAACAATGATAATACTCTTTCTTAATGCTGTGATTTTCAATAATACTCTGGGAAAAAAATGGCTTTGAGGAGAATTTATAATCAAAAGTGTTTCCCTTACTTTTATATTTTTTAAATTAACGACTGGCGGTGTTATTAAAAATGGCTAAATTGAAATAGAAGCTAAATTTAGTTTTAATAACTAAAAGTTAATTCCAAATATTTTTTTCTTTGGCTTTGAAGAATAAGTAATATACAAAAATCGGTTTAGTTCTTTAAATTTGGTACTTTCTAATACCATTTTAATTAACCTAAATTTTTATGACTTGGTTACAATTCCTTAAGCAAAAAATGGGACGTGTGACTCAAAAAATGGATATTTTAATGGCGAAATTTGACGGTTGCGGTATTGCATGGCGTTTTAAGGAGCAGAATTTGTCATTTAAGCTCTGAATTTAAATTTCACGTCCTAAACTTGCAGATATTTTAGGTCGCATAATAATAGAACGCATTTTAAGCTTTTCCTTTAGGCGATTTTTTCTATGCAGTGATACAAGTGTCTTTGTGTATACAGTAACTATACTTTGTGTTGTTTTTCATTTTTTATACACTCAAATATAAACATTATAATAATTTATCTGCTTTATGTTGAGTAATGACTTGTACGTGATGAAATCGTTTTTGTTTTGAAGAAAGAAATTTCTACTTTTAAATTATACAAGTACAGTACTGTATATTGTTACGCCACTCTCCTTCTGTCCCCTCCATCTCTCTCCTCTTTAATCCGGCCATCCCACATCACTGGTTCGGATGACAGCCATTTGCAGTTCTTTAAAAATGACAAAGCAGCAAGAGATTCTTGACGCTGGGATTTGAAGTGCTAAGCCGTGAGATTTACTCTTTGCTTCTCCTTAGTGACAATTTTTGAGAAGACTGAGTGGATTTTTGCAATTCGTTAAGGTTCTTTTAGTTTTAAAATTGTACGAGTGAAAGTCAATAACAAACTTTCGCTATTTGTCTCGAAATAACCAGATAGACAAATTTGTTAAATTTGGCTAAGATAAAACTTGTCACGTGTCATTTGTATCAATAAAAATGGGACATTTGCTTTTTGACTTATCCTCATAATTTCATAAATTGTAAATGCAAAGGCAATAACTGTTAAGGGCAGTAGAGAAGTGTGCTGAAAGGTACAAGAATCCACTCAAAAGTAAAAAAGAATTTGTCTTCTTTTTCCAAAGTAATCGGATTTTATAAACCGCTATTACATTTTCTTATATCAAAGTAAGAAAAGAGGAAAAATACAGCAACACAACATGTACAAGTAACTTACATTATGCAGTGTAAAAGTCGTGCATTTTGCGGTTGAAAAAAAGTGTTGCCATTGATTCATGCAACATTTTGACATATCAGAGGACTTGGAGTGTGTTTTGGGGGCTGAAAAAAAATCTATAATACGGTGTTGAGTTTTGTTAAAGTATTCACGTACCGTTAGTACTCAAGTCGGTATGGTTTTACCGTAGAACTTTGGTATAAGTAATGTTGGTGGTTTTATTTGTAAGACCTTTGCAGATGTGTAAGAAGCAACGGTTTCATCTTCATCTTTTGCCCAAATATTTTACCGGGTGACTATTAAATAACCGAGCACTAGGTATGGGAGAAAATGATGGTGGTTGTATGGGAAGTGAAGAATTCGCGATTTTATGGCGCTGGATTAAGATGTCTTTTAAGTGCATTCAGTATTTGATGTCCCATCGACATTTTCCATTCCTACTTTTTTTTTTTTTAGACTAAAAGTGCTCGGGGATTTAATGATCACCCGGTACAGTATATTGCAGCTAGTAATTGAGTTGCAGTTGATCCTCTCCTGTGACAGCAACTATAAAATTGAAAGCAATTTTAGCCTCCAACGATGTCGTTTCGAATATACAACTACCTGTATATGATGTTATAGTCTTTTTACATTCGCTTGAAATATCTATCGACATTTGCTTAACTTAAACTGTAAAAGAATCTACTTCTTTGCTGATCTCGAAATTTCATTTGGATTTTGTTGCAGACGGCATTTTCGGCGGCAGAGCTACTCATTTGCTTAATAACATAGAAAGGACAAGCAAGTCTGCCGAATGAAAAGCTGTCAAATTGCGGAATTTTAAAACCATTTTTTTTAAACTTGTAGAAGCAGCAAATTAAAAGCTGCTGTATTGCTAAAATGTAGAAATACTTTTTTTACATTTAGATTACCTCTGGCAATTTATTTTTTAAAAAAAGTTATTTTTAGATGTCGGATTTGATGTAATTCAATCGGTTAGTGTATGTAGTCACTGTGTACTGTACCAAATTTCATCCAAACTTTCAGCTCGCAGCCATTATCTTTTATTTCAATATATTTTTTTATGATTATACAGCTTGGTAAGTTTGGTGACATTACAAGATACAAAAAGTAAATATGTGAAGCTGTTAAAAATTGTTGTGAAACTCAAATATAGTCAATGAATTTCTAAGATTTACATTAATGTCAAAGTAATCAAAAAACTATCAAAATTGGTTAAAGCGTAGTTTTGAACAACTTATTATCGAATCATGCCCTGTAAGTGACCTGTGAGTACGGAAACTGTCTTCGATAATAAATTTAAGATTAATTACTTTTGAAGTATTTAACCTAGAATAAAGTTCAATAAAGTTAAAAGTTTGCACAGTGTCACTTGGGAGAGAATACAGTAAATCACCCACTCATCTTATCGTTGGGATCGGATTGAATTGTGGATTTTGTCAGGCACTGAGTTAAGAATTTATTTTACTTATCGAAAGCAGTAAATTTTCTTAGCATCCTTATTAAGTTATCAGTGCTAATTATTGTTTTAATAATAGTCTCGGTATTGAAATAAATTATTTAAAATAAATTTTTTGTCAACACGACATATTATTTGCTTCTATACAGTAAGTAGGCATTTCCATTAGCTACAATCTCTAGTGTTATGCAGTGATAAGTCATTATAAGGGGGAGTTTTATATCTAATTTTTTCAAGTAACATATTATTCATAGGATTGTTTAAACTCTAAATACACTTCATATATTTTACTAACTTAATTCTGCAATTAAGAAAGATTAATTCGTTTAAAAAGTTCATAATAAAACTCTTTAAATTATAGCAGAAAACAATTTCAAAAAGCGTCTATTAGGCATTTGTAGGTACTGTACTTATTGAAATCTGTCTTGAGGTAGTTCAATTTATTGTTATTGAAATTTAATCATTATTAGAAAATGCCATAAGTCAAACTTCCAAATTCACAAGATTATTCTAAGACTTTTTAAACATTATTGTCAGAAATAGTTGACAGTTTCATAACAATGGTGACAAGATTAACTTAATGCGATTTTTTTTTAACATGAAATGTCAGTAAGTTAACATGCTATTTGCTAAGAGTGGTTTATGTACCATTTTCTCGTTTAAATCTTACAATTGTTTTTTTTGGGGGGGGGGGGGTAAACTGTAACTTTGGATAGAAACAACATCGTTTTGTTTATGGCACTTGTGGCGACTGAGGAAGCTGTTTGGTCTTATATTGTATTTATCTTGAAGGTTTTTTTTTTCTTAATGTAAATATAAACCGATTTTCATACTGACAGTGCTGGAAGAGCGAGTCTTGTAAAGTGCTTTCTATTGTTGACGTGGTTTAAGAGCATGTACATGTAAGTTATTGGTTATGGCAAAACATCCATGTTTTTTCTCTCTTATTTATTAAAAAAAATAAGGAAATGAAAAAACAGCTCACTTCTTACTGCATGTCGTTGAAATTTGTTCTTAGCTTCTGATTGAGGTCAATCAAAGTAAACATATATCGAGATAGAGAGTCTCAAAGTAGACATCCCAAGTCTTCTTGTACTTTTCTATACTGTATATACACAGATCGATAATACATGTAACGAAGTTGCGTTGTGTGTAATGGAAATATTTTGTCATTTTATTTCAACTCATCCTTTTGGGAAATTCCAGGCAAGGAAAGAGAAAAAAATAATAACCGATTTGCTTTTTCAGACATTTTTATATCTCGCCATGTTTTGTTTGGTAAATATCTGTGCAAATATTTCAATTAAATAAATATCCATAGGTGTGTGTAGATAAGGTTATATTTTCAATATAGATAAAAGTTGATTTTTAACCGTCTCTTTCTCTCTCCTTAGCACTTTTCTACTACCAAAGACATTGAATTTCATTTTCCAAATGGGAAGAAGAAAGTTTATCGTGTGTATGTGTGTGCGCCAATTTTGTTTCCATTGCACGACCAGCTTTAATTTAGTTAACGAGTAATTCATGTCAATAAAAGTTGCGGATGGGGTATTCCCTTCTCCTCCTCTCGTTTCATCTCTCCCACTACTTTTCTATTCATTTTACCGCCCCATCGGGTGTGTGTGTGTGTGTGCTCTTGGTGAATATAAAAAGTAAACCTGGAAATATACCTATAAATTGATTTAGATGATGGATTTCTTCAATCTCAGATTCAGCATTTCAAGCCATGCAGCTTTTAACATTTTGCAGCAGCTTTCAAGTTTCGTGGAAAAAAGCATTAAATTTATCTTTCTTAGATTTTAAACGTTGCACCTGGGTGAAACAAAAGCTCTTATCGAATTTAATATTTATGAATCAAAATTAAATTAAATTTAAAACTTTATATTAACTTTTTCAAGAGTTTTAAATTGTATCTACTTACATCCACATTACTTAATTGCACAATTTTAAATTGGGCATTGTTTATGTTTCTGTTCTTTGAAAAATGTAGTTTAGTTTGTAATTTCAAGTATTTTTGTAGCGAAGCTAAATTGGGTTTTAGAGATTCTGAAATACTTGTAAGAAAACTATGCGTAAGCAACTAAATTATGTTTAATTCATAATTTACTTTGCATTATTGGTTGTTTTTTTTTTGGCGTCAAATTAAACCTTTTTTTTTAATGTTTAATTTTAACATACTAATGTATTAAGAGTTGAAAACGTTGTTGTGAATGTAATTTTATTAAATGTTTTGAAGAACATGATGACCTACAGTATAATTCAACTAAGTTGTTTAGTATACAGAACATGACTTAATTAGTTGTTACTTACACTTGAATTAATTTTTTTGCTGTTTTATATCAACTCAACCGTTTAATTAAAATGTTGAAGCATACTTTTCATTTAGATTGAACTGAAAATAGCTTTGTGAGTTTTCGTGCTCTTTTGCCTTTTAATGTTATTTATACAACTACAGTACGGTGCGTTGTACAAAACCATCATTATAAACAGCCTTCTGTTTAAATTTTAAATAATGTAACAATCTTTTGTTATTTTATTGTATTCTTTAATGATATTTACTCGGTAATGGCATTGTCTGTTTACATAAAGACTGAACGTTATTTAAAGAAAAAAAATTTCAATAAATATTTATAGTGCTGTCACTGTTGAACTTTTCAGGATACTATTTTGGAGTTCGGCTTCTGAAAATGTAAAATGATATTTACTTTTTGTGTGTATTTTCGTATACTGTCTGTTAAGAATTGTTTATTTCTAAACGATTGTTAATACCGTAATATTTTTTATAGATTTGCAATAGACTTTTTCGTACATGTATTATTTTTTTTACAAATTTTTCAAATATTCTTTATTTTGTTGAACTGTGAAACGAATTGATTTGTATTTTAAAATTTGAAAAACAAATTTGCATTATTAAATTTTAACTTCAAAATAACAGTATAATTATAAAAACAAAAAGACTAACGTAAAAGCGTAAAAATAATTAGTTATCCAAAGTCTAGTGATCTCTTAAGAAATAATTTAAAAAAATACTTCAGTGTCTCAGTGTCCATGACATAATCAACATTGTCTATGTCCTAGAATGGCTTATTAAGTTATATATGGTAAATATCCAGACTGATCAATATGATTAAGAAACTTGTAGTTGGTCAGTTTTTGGTTGTTGTATAATTGATGATCGTTTGTGGTTCGTTCCCCATCTCCTTCCACCCATCTTCCTACATTAAATCTATCTATCTACTGGGTATAGTATGCGTGTGTTATTTTGGTTGGTTGCAAATTGTTTGTTGACAAAACAGATTGTTACCAGTTTATAGCGGTTGATATTGTTGTGAGTGGGGCCACTTGACTGCACTCTAAATAATTGCAATTGTACCAAAAACATTATATTGACTGTGCTGCTACTGTTGTGTCGATTATGACTGTTTTTCTGGCCGTAAATAACTAATGCTACAGCCCAGACTTGCTGTATATTAATACTCGATGCCGTTTTCATTTGTTCAAAAGCGATCTTTTGGTAGTGATTTATTTAAACCGTTCATTGGTCCACGTCATGCTCGTTTGTTTCATATTGTCAAAGTGCATTAGCATCGCATCTGCAATACAGTATTGTATCGTTAATCATCAAATCGACTACTGGTCAATTATTCAAAGGGGTCATCAACTTTTATGAGACACAGAAACCAATGACAATTCGTTTATTTGCCTGTTGACGGGCTGAAAAATTAATGAATATACAGTATATCGATAATTGAAGGGGGCTGAATAATATAAGGAATGGATGGAGGACAGGAAGGAGACTGGTTTAAATGTTAAACTACAAATCGAGGTTATAGGTCACGCAACATAGAAAGTTGTCAAGACACCAGACTGTTATAAACAAAATAAGACGGTGTCCTAAGCGATGTAAATCGGCGTTTCAGTGTTTTTATATTTAAAAATGGGGCACTTTTCTGTTGTATTCTTTGCTATCCAAAATTTTGAATTTTACGTTGATACTAATAAGTATTGTTTTATTTTGTTCTTAACTGGTTTAAATAAATACAATTTTAGCTAAATTGTCAATAGCTTTTTGTTTGGAGTTTATGACCGAAGATAGCGGGGTGTACGTAAGAGGGGGTGGGGATGAAAAGCTACCGAGAAAGTGGATGATGAATAAGGAGGTGTTAGAAGGGTGGTGAATATAGTCGAAGTAAATTGCGCTATAAAAAGAAGAAATTTATGAATGCGAGGCTTCGAGATCGGCGTTTCCTGTCATGCTTAGACAGCTAGTTGACAATAAATTTCAAAGTAGGGGTTTTTAAGAAAGAGGAGGGTGTGGGTTTTGGAGAAAAAATGTAAGGATAGAAAAGCACAATATTGAGTGCATCGTTTTATATCGCCATTTTTTCTTATTCCTTCTTCACTGTTTTTTTTTTTTTTTTTTTTGATTTATAAGGAGAAAATGTTGAGTGAATTCTCTTTTAAGCTTTAGAGGTCGCCACCCATTGATCGATATGTTTATGGGAAGGATATTATATGCTTCAAAATATTGAACAAAATTCGGTCAAAACTATCACAAAAATTTCATGTAATCCAGTTTACGGTGATGACTTTACTTAAATAGTGACATTTGGGTTTTTAGTTTCTACAGTTAAAATTTAGTTGTCAGGAATTAAATTGTTATGTTAAATGAGCAATTTATCGTATTTAATTGATGTTATTATTGTGGCTATTCTTCGGTTTCAACAGAGTCTATGAGAAACCATGCATTTTCAATGTCATTCAAAACCTATTGCTTCTCATATATTCTGATGTTCACAAACTGTTGAACCGATGTTTTTTTTATTAATCGATGATAATATGGTTGTCGTCGTGAATCTTAAACTTTCGACTATACCAATATTGAATATTATTAACTTATTATCATTTTCCTATTTAAAAACGCTTAGTCTATTAATTGCGATGGAAGACGCTTTTTTTTAATCTTCTTTTGAGTTTTACAAATGGCTTTTTTGACTGTTTATCATCGTCATCCGATTAATTTTTCTTTTCTAGTGAATAATTAAATGCCTAATGTCTTAGATTTTTTTCTTTTTCGACTTGCTCATTTCGTGCTTTCGTATTTAATTATCCTTATAATTTGATATGCTGAAATATGCTGATGACTTTCCATACACATATCTTTTTTTTCTTTATTCAATTAAACGATCGTTTCATAATTTGAAAAAAATATTTTTTTTCTTTCATTCGCTCGAAGTTGGTTGAAGGAATTTTTTTTTTTTGTTTGCTTATCTAAATGGCTGTTTTTACATGATTGAAGTTTATTAATTTAATTACGATGACGAAAATGGGCGAACAGCCAGGCAAGCGTTCATTAAATGATCAACGGCTTCTATACATAATGTTTATGCAAAATTCCGGATTATCATGGCACTAATTGACAAATTTTTGGTTTTTCGTATTTGTTTACAGTTTATCATTTTGAACGGGTATACTTTGAAGCTGATATTTCTTTCACTAGGATTACGATACTAGTAAGGCTTTCCTAACGGTTGTTTAATGTTATTTAGATGACTAAATTAATGGTTTGAGTATTCTATTCTTGCATTTTAAAAGATTAATTGGGCTTTAAATGCGATATATTTTAGTTTTTAATTTACAAAAGTAGATTTCAGTGATAAATTTTGTTACATTTGGTTCTGGCATTATATGTTGTTTAAAACCAGATTTTAATGACAAATTTGATAGATTTTGCTAAACTTGTATTATTTTTCTTTATTAATTCAATAGTTATCCGATTTAATTTTGTTGTAGTTTTTGAAACTAATGCTTTTTATCGTTACTAGTCTAAAATTTAATGATACTTTGGAAAAGTTGAGCGTAATGGCAGCAGATGGCGTTTGTTGTGCTATTTTCTTCCACTTTGAATCTTTGGGCAATTTTTTTTTGTTTTCTGGCTGTGTTTCAACAGCACAAACACACATTACAGTCATATTATACTACTGTATATTGAAAGAGACAGTGAGAGTTGAAAATGAGATTTGTATGTAATGTGGCAGTCAGAGATATTTATTGAGGTTCCTCCCCATGTTTGAGTTGATTTGCATATGCAGGGGAAGACGATGGATGGGCGTTGGTGTTAGTGGATTTGATATGGCGGCTGTTTAAGGATCATTATTCATGGCCAAAAGCGTTTTTTTAGCTGTTGTGACTGCAACCGCACTTTAAGCACTGCCTGTGGCATTGATAAGTTGAGGTGTCACCTATTCAGATTATTCTTCTTGACACTTTTTCTGTCTGATTGCATTCACTTTTCGTGGATGACTTTTCTCACTATATTTTATGCGTAAGGGGAAATAAAAGAAGAGAAGGAATATTTTGTCATTTATAAGAAGCCTTAAGGCCATTTTGCTAGAGAAACTTAGCTGTACTGAAATGTATATGGAAAAAAAAGTCATGCGACGACTGTCAGATAAACTTCAACATAAAAAAATCAAAAAAATATTAAATTTTTGCTTTAGATAACTACAGTATAAGCTCTTTTTTATTGTTATTGAGCATTTTTTTTGTTATGCTTATGAAACTAGATGTTATTGAGATTTGAAAGATATTTAAGGAATAATAAATAAGGACTACTTTTTTTTGTCAATAATTTTTTCTTTCAAAAAATGTCGAAAATACTGCAAGTCTCAAATTTTATTTAAAGTAATTATTCACTATTTTGCAATTGAATTAATTTTTGTCAGTTGTAGTTCTTTGATTAAATTGATAAACATTATAGACATTTTACAAGAGAATTTGTGCCAATATAATGTATTTGAAGGGAGTTATTTAAATTACGCTTGGGTTTTTAAAATTACCGTGTGCGGTTTGTTTTACGTTAATGCTTAATTTTAATTTAAAGGCATGCGTTGTTGAGCGTTGCGTCGTAGTGACGACCTTGGTGGTATTTGCTTTACGCTGGAATATCTAAAAGCGTAGTACTGGTTTGGCCCACTTTCACTGTCATGCACCGTTGAGATTTTTCTCTATATAATCGGAAAAACTAGAACGCGGAATTTGAAGATAAAATTCTCAAATATATCCTCGAATGCAAAGAAATTGAGCCAATCAGCTTAATATAATAAATGCGTCGATTTCATGCGAAATACGCTAGATACACGTCGTAAATTACGCCAACCGCTGAACTTACGGGGCGCTGGCTATAAATCCTGTTAGTTTTCGAAAGTAAACACAAGTTCTCTTCCTATAAAATTATGAATTCGTAACCATCAGCTGAAATAGCGTCAAGTTATTTATTTATGGCAGACATTTCAGCTTATTATTTGTTGTGTACATTACTTTTGCGTGACTAATGTAAGAGTAAGGTTGTGTACCGAGGGAAGGAGGAAGCAAGGGCCTTTTTTTATAGCCGATGATCAAAAAGAAGAAATTAATAAATTCAAAATGTCAAATATATATTGCTTTATAAAACCTAATAAATCTGGGAAGTTTTAAAAATATTGCATGGCTACCCTGGGTGCTTGTTTATAATACTTTGAGATATGCAATTGGTTGCCATAGCAATCAATAATCAATTCCGTATAACTTGCAATATTTTTGGGCAATTATTTTTATATTTTACTGTTACGTTCAGCTGAAGTTTTCAATGTTATTTCAAGCGTAACAGTCGGTTTTTAATCTCACATTATTTTTGTTTATCAAACGCAAAAATAGTCACTAAATTAAAGCTGAACTTCTTTAGTTGAAATGTTTGGCATTGGATTTTGCAATAAAGACATTGAGCTTTGATTTGCGTCAAATGTGGTGACGTGGGCGCAAAGTTTTAGTGGTGCTGGCTCTGATATCACTTAGATACGATAATAATTTTATAGTTTACTATTGCAAAACACAAAATTGGTAGCGGATTCAATTTGAATTCATATAATAATAATTATTATGGTAGAACATAGCCGGCGATGAACGTCGCGTTTACGCAGCATAAAACGTAATATTCGAAATGGCCTTGTTAATTTGCCAACGTTTTTATGCTAATTTAATGTGGTAAATGTAGGTTTAGCATTCGTCAGGATTATGTATGTAAAAGGTACAATTTTATTTCAACACTGGGTTGAGTTTTGTGTGATTGCTCATTCGCAGGGGTTGGAGCAATTTTCTCTACTTCTTTCCTTTCATCGGTTTATAACTCTCTAATATAATACTGAACTACAAATTCAAACGTATACAATTATACAGAATTTTATTTCTGACTCCTATTTGTCTTTGGGCATTTCGTGAACACCCGGTAAGACTTATACTGTGTTAGCACTGGAAAAATCAGGTTCTTTTTAAAGTTTCGCTATACAGTAGTTTGGAAGGGCTTTGAACAGTTTTTACGAGTTTATTATTGGATGTATTTGTTTTATTTCTTGTTTGGTCTTGGCAAATAAATTGTGGCGTAATCTTCTTTTAGCTTTTTGGGTGACTTGTAAGGGAGAATTGTCTGTGAATTTCTAAAATAATTTCCAATTGGAAGATTTGCCAGCAAAGGTTTTTGGTGTTTCCATCAGTAATAAATACAGATATGACGACACTATTGACGTATTTAACGCTTTTATAACTTGATACAAGCTCAAAACGTCATGATGTTACAGTAAGTCGGTAATTTATATCGTGATTGAACGCTGAATCTTGATTTAAATTAATGTTATTATACAAAATCAAGGCACTGATGTCCCTACTGTGAATTGTTTTATGAGGAAGCTAAAAGGATCAAATATTGTGTTTGAAAGGATACTTTTAAATGAGTTTAATAAAGTTCAAATGTGACTTACATTTCCATTGAATTTGGTTATTAGAACAGCGACTTTATTTAATTTGCTATTTATTTCTTTGTTATTACTAAAAACATGATCAAAGCGTTACAAAATATACATTGATTTACAGTAACTATTTGTGTTTTTAATTGGATACAGTACAATATTATAGTTTTAGTGGAATTTTGTCTGCTTTCAAAGTCTATAGCGTAATAATAACTGATTTTCTGAGAAATTCAATTATTTTTGGTAAAGGTGTCTATTGTTTGCATTGTAAATCTTCAGTAATAGTTAGAAGAAGGAATGGTTGGTATTATTATAAGGAAAAGATCGCTTGTTTAAATGACATATGTTTACAGTTAGCTGTGTAAAACATTTCTAAACAATAGAAGCGAAACAATGAAACCTAAACGAAACTGATCTTAATTTAGTATTATACGAGTACTAGGCAAGTACTGTAAAGAAAACCGCAGTCGTTGTGGTTTGTTTGATTTGTCTTCCCTTTCCTATTTTATACTGTATCAAGTTTTTTTTTATTTAAATACTTAAAAACTGCTGTCCCAAATCGTGTAGTATTTTTTTTCTACCCAAACGCCTCAGAACTTTTTGAAAATGCTGTATTTGTCGTTTTAAAAGGGGGAAGTAACGTTACTTCAAACGTCGCGTCGTGACGGTTATAAGCTTATGCTGTACTTGACGCATTTCTTTTTTATTTTTTTTTTGGATAGTTTTGATTCTGTTGAGACACTAAAAATAGTTCAAGCAGACGTTTAAAGATATTTGATCTCTTTCCCCTCTCTCATAAGTTATATTTGCCGGGTTGTTTTTTTTACGCAGCAATCGAAAGCGACATTTTGTCGGAAAGATTTTGTTGAGTCTGCCGCGTGTGGTATTCTGTAGTGTGATATGGCATGGGACGGGTAACGAATGCAGGGAGAGATTTAAATCGATCTAAAATCATGCCAGGGCGTCGTTGAGGTGCACCATAAAGCCTTTTTAAACTAAAAATAGAAGGGGTTTTGAGAGTAGAGATTTTGATAAGAACCATCATTATATTTGGAATATGCCAGTGAAAATGTTCACATATAAACTCGCCTGGTGCGCACATGACTTTAACGTATAATGTACATAGCATACAAAGTCTGTTTCATGTCATAATTAACTGACATCTTAATTGCGCACACTGAAGTGATTGAAATGTAAGATAAAACTCCTCTTGATATATTTACTAATATGGGTAATATCTTATTTATTCACAGTACTAAGCTACCAACAAAAAAAAACAAAACAGTATTAGAGCATCGAAACTTAACATAAACAAACTTTTTGAAAACTTTACTTTTACATTTTACAATGAGCATATTCTATTAAGTCAAACACTTATTTTATGCAGTTTTACGGCGTACAAGGCAGTTAATACACATGTTAAACAACAACGGGTTTCTTCTTTAGTGCAAAGTTTGAATTTAGTTTGCCAAATTGCTATTATGTTAAAACGAGATTGGTTAGGGCATTACTTGTCATAATGAATCATTTTTAAATGGGTGCTTGCTTTGTATACTTAAAGAAAACCACAAGGAAGATGCGGTTTTCAAGGCGTTTTAAAGCCATCAATTTTTTTTACATAACTTAAACTTTACTTTCCCTGTACTGTGTAGTGTGTGCCCGGTATAACTTAAAACTTAAATTTTTTTTCAGCCAAACATTTATAAATTTGACAATAATAGTTTGCACTTGTACTCGGCAGCTGTTTCTTTTGTTATTTTTGCGATGTCATTGAATTGTACATTGTACAATGTATACGATACAGTATACAATGTATGTGGCTTAAGGCCGCGTCTCTATGCTGTGTTTCTAATATTGATAAAAATGAAGCAGATGTTTACAGTAGTTACTTAAAAATATCGACATCGTTACTATGATTTCCATGTTTCATAAACGGGAAGAAGAAAAATACTCGCCTCTTAATAATATCAATTTCAGCGCCTAGAAATAAAATAGTAAACTTTACTTTCAAAATGGTTTTTGCCCGAAGTCAAAATTGTGTTAGAAATTCTAAAAAAAAAAACCGTATTTTCTGTTTGTTGCCATTTTGTAAACATTGTGATGCTTCAGAGTAATTACGTAATTGTTATTAACATAATAATTTTTTGTTTCACGTATTTGTTATTTATTTCTAATTTGATCTGCTACTGTGTGGGAGTATTATTACCATTGTGAAGGGGGTGTTGTTAAAATATTAGCAACAGATGTGACGGAAGTTAGTACATAAAAATGGCACACATTTTTGTGTGTTTTGCAACATACTGTATGATGATTGTACTTTTTTGTTATATTTCTCTATACGTATACGACAACCCATGCCATTCAATGTACAGCTGTAGTTTTTATTTTTTTATGTCATGTTAATAAACATAACTTATCAAGGCCGGACGTAAAAGTTTTGGGATTCTCTCTTTTTTTGTGTGGTGTACTAGTATAACAAGGCCCCTATCATTAAAAAATGCGAATGTATTTTTTTAGTATGCTTTTTGCATATTTTAGTGGATTTTTTTATTAGACAAATTTTAGTATATTTTTACACATGTTTACTACTTTTTATTTTTTGGTTTTTTGTTTGCAATTTTCCCTAAAACAAAATAAAAAAGTTAACGTGAGTCTTCTTTAAGGTGTCACTTCTGTAACTAATATAGCAACAAAAGCATCATAAAAAACCCATAGAAAAAATATGAAAAAACTATAAATAAGTTTTATAAAAAGAATATGTTAATAGAATATGAGAAGAGTTCAGTAAAGTACACACATATGCAGATACTGTATGTATAGCGTATGGGACTTTTTTTTTTTTTTGAGGGTGCCATTGGTGGAGTATGTCGGTTGTAAACTTCGGGTATACAGTCGATAGAATTCACCGAGGTGTAGCAGCAGCAGCCACAGCAACAACAGTTGGATGAACTTCGGGGCAATTCTGCTAGTTGCTTGCTAGAGGCTGAGTTGCATTGTTTGGCAAACATATGATCGAAACATTTGGGAGTTAGAAGACGAAGGTTATATGCTGTGTTTCCGTGTGCTATACTGTCTATCTTAATATCACAGTGTCAATTAGTTGTTACGTGAATATACGGTACCATACAACTCGAGGCTCTCTTAAACTAAACAGTCTAAGTACACATTACGTGTTATGTAAATTTGGATTAATGTACTTTGCTTAATGTGAAAATTAATGGCTCTGGGATGAAGCAGAAGCGACTATACGTTTATAATCTTCGGCCTACTGTCAACCCCACTAGTTCTTTGCCATACGTTACCAGTTTATCACCACTAATGTACTATATTCCAGGTATTTGGTTATAATTCGGGAATTTATTTCTTTTAAAATTAGTAAGTGTATTTAAAACTAATTGAATTTTTTTTTAAATACTTGTGTCACTGGCTGTATTTGGGCGGAGGAGTCGTTTTTTCACACATTACAATACTCAAATTACGTACAGTGTTAACAAGAGCATCATTGTATTTTGACGTCAACCCATTCAGAAATTAGGAATTCTTAAAATATGAATGGTCTTTATGTCAAGTCTTTAATATGTAGTTTAAAATGTATAGGGTTTGTTGATCAATTTCCCTAAAAAGATTGGATGGAAACTTAATTTCCGAATGTGTCGTGTACATGACGTTACATGACAAGCATATTTTTTTTCTTCATGACTTTGAACTGGCAAATTATTTTTTTTTCGTCTTCTCTGTGTGTTAAATTTTAAAATGGAGCATCGTTTGTTGTGCAATAAATATTTTGTTTTTGCACGTCACTCACTCCCTACATACTCATCTATGTTTCTTATTTTGGAACTAAAATTTTTGGGCACTGTATAGCCATTAGCCACGCAGTGAACTAGCAAAAAATATTTCTCTCTTTCTGCTCCCTGAAAATCCTGTAGACATTCCTCATTCAAGGGAGTAAACGGGGTAATATGTAGCCGTTAGCACTGTGTGTGTGTGTATACTGTATGTCGTTTCAGTTTTGTGTTTCGTCGACTTTAGATAAATATTTTCATTTGATTTTACGGTTTGGATATTAGTGAAGAAAATTTGATACAACGCGACACGATGAGTGGTAAGAATTTTACGAGGAGCGCATAATGGTAGCGAGGATGATGGAAATTTTATCGTTTTATACTGTATTATTATTATTATCGAGTGATGAAAATTTAACCTCGATACCATGTTCTCATGTATTGTGAAGAAAAACATTGGCGATGAATTTAATGTCTTTTTATTTGTCTGAATTATTGCAGAGAGAAAATTATTTGTTGGGATGTTATCAAAGAAATGCAGCGAAAACGATGTTCGGCATATGTTCGCCAATTTCGGTGCCATTGAGGAATGCACCGTATTGAGAGACCCCAACGGACAAAGCAAAGGTAACTACACATTTTTATCGAATGTATTTAACTTAGATTTAATGGTTTGGTGAACGAGATTTACTGAAATATAAACTTGTATTCTTATATGATATCAATCAAATGCAGATTGATCTTACAGCAGCGCATCTTACGTGAAGGTGCATTACTTTTGAAAATCGGTTTTATTATTGCTGAATTAAGACATTCTTACTCTTAATTTCGGATGTTGATAAAGCAACTATGAGTGTGTTTTATCAAACTTTTGAAGCCGTTTTACCAACTTTTTTTACTGCTATCTAGTTAGTTTTAGATGCTAGATTTAGATACCTAAGGTTGTATTTACCTTGCATGCCAAATTATTTTTTTTTTAACTAAAATTTACCTCAAGCTCTAAATTTAGTCGTCAGAAGTAGATTTTCTGTGAATTTGTTTGCAATTCTTTAATTGAAACACTGCTAAATCACCTCAAGCACTAAAATTAGTGACTCTTTTTAAAATTAGTGATTTTTGTTTCTATAATTGCGATTGGGTATTGGCGCTAATGGAGTTGCCAGTTGGTTGCAGTTCAAAAAAATAATTTGGATTTTTACGCATATGTACGGCACCATTCCACCTTGAGAAACGTTGTTGAAGTTGTTACAGTCATTTCTGAACGCTATAAAAACTAAAAAGTCGTAGTTTTTAAATTCAACGTTTTATCTGTAAATTTGGCGATTAACATAATATATTAGTTTGTCGTTTTATACTTGGAAATACTAGCAGCATGAATGGTTTTAGTTTTTAGATTTGATTTTTTGTGTGTGTAAGTTTTGTCTTGTTTTAAGTTAATGGCACACCATTACGATTATATTTTTTGTTTGTGTCATATACGGAAAGTACAGTAACTGTAACTGTAGTGCTGTTTATTCGTTGTTGTTTACTATTAATGAATGTTGTGTTGTTGTGTGTAATCAAGATCGTTTCGGTTGGATGACTTGTGTGATTGTTGTTTACACAGTGTATACCTGAAAGAGTGAGAGAAATAATTGATATGATCGACGTTTTTTTTAGTATTATTACCATTCAGACTCATCTTAATAATTACTTTGCGTAATACGCGTTTAGTTTTATCTTTGCTTGGGGTAAAAATATAACACAGCCGTATATCATCCAGCAATTTTATCTTCATATACAAAAAGAGAAAAGAAAAGCGGAAATGAAATCATTTTTTAATGTTTGCTTATGCTTCGTACTTTTTTTTTAGTTAAATTATATTAGTCGTAAAAGTTGAAGAAAACTCTCAGTCTCAGTGTTTTGCTTGTAAAAAAAGAAAAACACTCAAACGCGCTTTAATGTTAATCGATTCAAACAACATGCTGCCAGCTCTGTGTATCTTTTATATACAAAAAACTGATAGCAAATATTGCAAAATGACATATATTAAGCAATATTCTGTTTTTATTTACGAAAAATGGCTCGTTAGTTTCAGTATTTTTGTAGTTAACAAAAACTCGATCATGTGTTTTGCTACTATTTAGTCAAATGGTTGATAAAGTTTAGTGTAAATGTAGTTTGACGTTAATATAAGTGTGTTATACTTTAGCTAAAATTTAATTATCAAGTTTTTAAATTTCTTAGTACAACTTTGTAGATTTTAATCATGATTTTTATGACATTTTTTATTTTGTACATTTACAAGTTTATTTAATCGAGCGCTTTATTCAGTAACTTTTTAGTAAACTGTTGTAGCAGAACATAGCAAAATTGTTGTCCCTTGAGCCTCACTAGGGACAAGACAAGTAGCAGCATTTGGGAAACACCGATGTTATAAGAATAAAAAAATCCTCTAAAAGAGATCCCTCTGCTGATTTCACGAGCGTTTAACTTTGATGTTGCGAATGTAGTTTTGTTGGGTATTTTTACATCCTTTAAACTCTGTAAGATGTAACGACTGTTGAGCCTACTACTCATTTTTTCTACTCACCTTATCAGTTAAGTGCTCTCGGTTATTTTTCTATATTGTACGTGGCAGAGTTAACTGAGATATGGTAATGTTTATAGTGAAGGGTAAAAGTGATGGGGGTTTGGAATGGATAAAGAAGAGCATTGTATGTGCCTGGCAAATAGGCGCCAATACAAGTACTGTAAGACTATGTAATGACTTCAAAATATATCTTAACGATTTTTTTTCTTGTAAGGATAAGGCGACTTGCATATTACACGCAGGCTTGTACAGGGTGATCAACAATTATGACCATTTTAGTTCTGGTATGAAAACTTGTCGACTTTGTTAATTATGTTATCAAGTTAATAAATCTACATCATGTTCGACTCATTTTGATAAATTTTAAATTCACAGAAATGATATGATATGCAGAATTAATTTACATGTGTGCTTGATTTTTTCTTATCTTTGTAAATTACCGGTATGGGTCATTTTTCTTCCTGCAAAGTGTTTCGGATTTGGTGGTCATCCTGTATATGCAATATGTAACCAGAGTGATTTCATCACAAAGTCATAAATTATATCAAAGTATTTTGCGTCATGTAATGTATGTATGCGCATTACGTATTATGAAAGCCGCCTTTTACGCTCAAAAAGAGTTCAGTTTACGTTTGTAATGAAGATACAGCTGCTGGCACTGTACGTGACTTCCGTTACTTTAAGTGGAAGCTTCTTATCTTTAATAATAATAATTGCCAAAATAGTTCTTGCAATTATTAGTGCTTGCTTTAAAAATGAGTACTGTGTATTTTATTTTTGATAAAATTGAGACTAAAAATAACAAACTTTACTGAAGATAATCTCAAATCTTTTTTTGAATCAACATCAAACTTTAATTTTTTTTTGTTTATGTAACTTCATTGTAATTAATTGACGTCAATATAGGGTTTGATATTTGTTGCCAAATTAAAGTACTGTGGTGTTGAGTAATGTCTTTTAACTTTTTACTATTTAGTAGTTTACAATTGTTGGTTAATGTTTACAATAATTTGAGTAAATTTTAGTGAAGTTATGGCATTTCTGGTTATGTATTATAATACAGTTTTTGCAGATATCTAATGGCTATTTTATTATAAGCATTGCACGGCATTCATATTAACGTCTAATTGGTGTCAATTGTCAACCTCTTACGACGTCACTATCATTATAACTAACCAGCTTTTATGTTCACATTTAATACTGTTGTGCTTTGTTTTTCACTTAGTTTTAAATTGCATACATGATTATTATTGTCTATGTAGGTTGTGCATTTGTAACGTATGCGTCCAGACAGTGTGCCATTAATGCCATCAAATCCATGCACCATTCACAGACGATGGAGGTAGGTGATCGCTTTACATGTTTTGTCATTATTGTATTGTTTGACAGATTGAGTTAACCCATTAGCAGACTTGTTTTTCTATTTTGGGGAGAAAGTTTTTTTCTTAGCAAACGATTATGTGCTGTCATCTAACATACTGTATAATAAACGCAGCTCAGTGGTGGTGGTCTCTAATGGGTTAAGTTAATGGTACTTATTGTTTTACTAATGGTACCAGTGTCTCCTCTATTCATTAACCAAAAAAAAAGTAATGTTTTCGACTCGGTGTCTGTAATGTTGGAGCTAACATAATTAATTTTCTTTGGTCTATATTGTATTTCAAAATATTTCTAATAGTATATTGGATAGGGTTCACTTACAGATTGTTTTCATGAGTTGTAATTATTTGTCGTTAAAATTGGCTGAACATTTTGTGGATTTGTCAAGAGTCGACTTTCAGTGTTTGTTGTTTTTAAAATGTTAATGCAAAATGCACCATATTGAAAGTGTTGCTGATCATATACAGAATTACAATTCCGTTATACGAGCAAAAATTTCAAAACATGTGACCAAACTTCAAAATTATAGCCTGATAAGATTACGTTAACATGCTAAGAAAAAATGTTTGCGTCAAGTGAGTATTATTTTGCACGTTTTTCTTATTAAGTAGGAATTTTATTTTAATTTTCATCTTTAAGCATCTTTTAAAAAGGCTTTTCTGGTTATAACAGCATACAACTTGTACATGTGTTAATTAAAAGACTTAGTCATAGTTTTAATCACGTTTTATGTTAATGAGATGCCTACATGCAATTTAAATTAACTTTAATTCATTAATTGCGTTCGCCATTTTAACTTGAGTTTTAACTTTTAAGGATTATTTTAGCACAGTAATAATTTCACTGAATTCTTGGTTTTTTCTAGAAAGCAAAAAAGTTTAGATTTCTACGTTGTTTTCTAAATGCAAACTTTTCATGTCATTTATTATGACAAGCTGCATTCGGATGCAACATCCCTATTCAATGTGCCACTTCGAACCTAACCACAGAGTCTATGGGGCGCAATGTATTTACAAATGCATTTCTTCTCATGTACTCAGTGGTTAGGTTTGACGTGATATAGCGTAAACAAGTTATTGCAAAGCTGTGTATTTTTAATTTTCCTGTTGATAATATTTATGAAGTATACTATTTTATATACTCCCAAGCTAAGAAAACTTTTTTAAGGTGCTAAAAAGTTTTCTTATAAACAAAGTTTGCTCATAAACAGTATATTTTAGTCAGCTGGCGCAGCTGTAGTATATTATAGCTTTTTGGGTTGTTGTTGAATGTACAGTATGCTGTTGTGTAGGGCTTGGTTTGATGGTTGGGTGAAGGGGTGGAGGGGGAACAGGGTGGGGGAAGTTAGAGAAAGTAATGGGGAGATGGGAAGAATATTCTGTCTTGTCAGCATGCTCCAGCAATTTCCTCCTTATTTTTAGAGTAATGTTTAAATCGTGTTTGTTTGTTGGCAGAAAACGAAAATAAAAAAAAGTCCCATACATCTAACCCCATTGCCACTACTACTCGAAATTGTAATATCGCGTATATAGTCGAAAGTCGACTGCTGCCAAAGCCAATAATTACTCCGGTGCACTCCATGTGCGAATACATGCAACATATCGATGCATGAAGTTAAAAATATTTTTTTTCTTGTACAAGAAGCCATTTACAATACCGACAGATGATTTTTTTTTATCTTTTTCTTCTTTTTCAAAGCATGCAGCTTATTTAAATTTGTGCTGATGAAAAAAATCTCTTGTTTATTTTGAGGTGATCGACGTCGATCAGGAAACTGAGTTTTGTAAACACATTTTGTTGAAAGACACTTTTATTTTGTTTTTAGCCACCGAGTCCCACGCCTGTAGTTTATAGCTGCATATTAAATAACAATCGATAGAAAACATTTTCATAAACTTTCTTTGTATTGTTTTTAAAGGGTTGTTCATCGCCACTAGTCGTAAAATTTGCAGACACCCAAAAAGAAAAGGACCAGAAACGAATTCAACAAATGAGCGCTTTATGGAACGTGACGAATTTAAATCTTAGTACCTTGAATCCTCAATATTTAGCTGTAAGTATAGCGTTTTTTTACTAATACAGCATTATATCAGGGTTAATGATAAAAGCAGGGCTACAGACAATTTGCAGGGCCCATTTGCGAAGTATCACTAACTATTTCCCCCAATTTATTTTTCAATTAAGTTATTTTAGATGAAAAGAGTTATATTTTGTCTTTTTAAACTCAATCGGCATTTATTACATCTTTTTCAAATAAATACGCTTCTTATTATTTGAAGAAGATGTATTTTTGGGCCGTTATTGATATTTTAAATTAAAAATAACAGTACAAGGTCTACAGTGCTGTATAACTTGTAAACTTTTTATCATTTTTTTAATTTGGTGCTCTAAACGACTACCCTGCTTGTCTAACTTTTAAAACTTTACTTATGAATAACACTTTTAAATATCTTTAGTAAATTTTACTATTTTATAGACCATTAAGTGCGATTTGTGTGTATTATGTTTTCATGTATTATTTTTAATGATGTATATTGAAATTACCCAAACGTAACGAATCCAAATAAGTTTCTTGTTTATACATTATTGTACCGTTTCTATAATAATTCGCCTTCCTGTGCAGCTGGCGAAACTGGTGAGTAAATTTGGATTGGACCTTTGGTCTTGTAATAGTTTGGCACTTTTTTATTATTATAAAACAAATCGTGAATCACGCAGTGTATTTTTTCTCCAAGTACACAAACGTAGCGGTTTGAGGCTGCAGAATTTCCTATTTCAGGCTTTGAAAGCATAATTTCTATTCAAAGCATGCATTATTAATTTGATTACGGATATTGAATTTATTTTAAACCGATGTGTGCTATTTTAAAAATCATTTGAAAAAATGCTTTATTTATTATTAAAAGCCAGTTGATTTGTTGTTAGTGGATTTAGTTCCACATTGGCTGCACCTAATTGCACTGGCAGCTGCTGGGCTGTTCAGCTAAGCTATTAATAAAATTCGCTTTGATGGCCAATTTTAATTGTTCAGTGTCTAAATATAGATACCAGATTTCAAATTTAATGCCTCAGTGGTCATCTTGTTATGTACATTTTTTGTAGGAGTTAGTAATTCTGATTGCTATAACGTGTGCAGTGTTTTATGTTTCCATACATCAAATAACTGTACAGTAGTTTCACCGATTCCTTCACCATGTGTTTTTATATTTTTATCAATTCTAGCACTATGTATGCTGTTTATCCCGTTTTTATTATGCTGTTAATTTGTATCAGAGCAATATTTAACGTTGTGTTTGTTTTTCTTAGTTACTGCAGCAGGCAACACCATCAAGTGGAAGTCCAAATGCTTTTGCTAACTTGGCTCAGATACCTGGTATGAATTACATTTACTGCTGCATTTTATTTGATTCATGTATTAAATCTAATAATATTTTCAGGTGTAAATGCATTAAACATGCAACAGTTGGCAGCTTTAGCAGCAGCGCAATCCGTTGCAAATAATACACCTGGTAAGACTGTATTTTAAGCATCAAGTTTTTATGACTAACTATTTGTTTTTAAAAAGAAATCAAGTTCAATTCGGGTCATCCATTTCAAGGAATTCAGAGTTTAGCTAATCAAAGTTTGAGCGGTTTAACCGTCAACAATTCTGGCCAACTTACTAATACAGCTGGTAAGATTTAATATCACTGCACTGTGTGTATCAACATAGTGCGAATATTCTATAACGGGCGTTGTAAGGAGATGTGAAATCGTTTTTGTAGTTGCTTAACTTTTCACCTTTTTAACATTCAGAATTTAATGCAGCGAATTTACAAAGTTTGGCGGCTTTGGCCAATTTTGCAGCTACAAATCCAAGTGCTGCTGACTATACCAGTATTCTTCCGACAACGAACTTTTCAGGTTTGTAAATTGTTATTAGTTGTTCATTCAACACAAGAGGTGGTGTATCGATCAAATGGCTACAGAATTGTAAAAGAACTTGTAACCCATCTTAAACCACAAGCCTAATTAAGTATAATTAGGTAATTCCTACGTTTAGTTTCTTGCTGATATAATGTAGTTTTGAACGCTAACCAATATAATGATGGAAATTTTAATTTGAAAAACTATAAGTAAAGTATTTGTTAGTTACTAAAAGTCGAAATTGATGCTTTAAATGATAATTTTAGTAGCTATGTTTAGTAGATACACCGCTATATAATGATACATTAACTTTTACGATAATATTTTTGTCGTTGTTATTAGGATTAAATCCATTAAGCATGCAGAATTTGGCAGCTTTAGCTGCAGCTTCAAGTAACAGTGCTAGTCTATCCGGATTAACTTCATCAGGTATCTAAAAGTTTTGATGTTGCACTAAAGCTCCCTCCCTTCTCGTGCTTGTTTGACATTATTTAATTATCATTGTTTGTGTGTTATTTGAGGCGGCCTTCCAGTGACATCGACAGCTAGTCATCCGTTGAGCGGATTAGGCGGTGTTAACTCTCCTAGTTCTGTGACCTTAGGGATGTCAGCCGCTGGATTATCAAACATGGCTGCAGGTGTTAACGGATTAGGATCCAATGCTGGAAACGGCCCTAGTCTAGAATCACTTACCCAGGCATATTCTGGCATTCAGCAGTATGCAGGTAATGTCATTTTGACAAGGAATTAACGGCGGTGAATTGGTTGTGTAGCCTTATCACTGTTTTGTAATTTGGTGACTGTATGAGCAACCACTAATGCGCTTTTTATGCAGCAGCTTTCCCCAGTGCGTTCGCCCAAACTAATTTACAGCAGGCTTCGTCACCAGCTGGAAAACAAATTGAAGGTATAATAACTGCATCGACGCTATCAACCTGTGTTTAATAATACTGACAGAAAAATTGATAGCGCACTCGTTTGTAGGTCCGGATGGAGCCAACCTATTTATATATCATTTACCACAAGAATTTGGAGATAATGATTTAGCGCAAACATTTCAGCCATTTGGAAATGTTGTATCAGCCAAAGTTTTCATTGACAAGCAGACTAATTTAAGTAAATGTTTTGGTAAGTCAGGTTCAACTTTCAAATATAATTATAGTGGTTAACAAACTTTTCTTTTGCCAACTCATTCTGAGAGCGTTTGAATGGGCGTAACTAGAGTAAATACGTGGCAAGCACTGACATTGCCTCCCTGCGAAATTGCGAAATTTATAATTAATTAAACATTAACTTTGAAGTTTACAGATGAAAATTAACTTGATTTTTTTTTATAAATTGACTAACATTTGTTCTACATGGCAAATTTTGCTTCTTTTAGTCGCTCAAATTTTAGCACAGCAGTCACTAAATTTTGTTAAATATAAATAAAATATTCAAATTAAATGTTTCATGTAGGCTAAATATAGGCATTCTTCAAAAATCCGATTTAGTCCATTTAAACCAAACTTCCAAAGTGTCAAACTCTGCCATGTATTAAGATCTAGTTGTGTTACTTTCTCGTTATAGTACTCGTAGTCTTTTAGTGTTTACGCCAAATCGACGTTATTGATTAACTTTCCGATAGTTGTTTCTTCCTCGTGTGTCGCATATTAAACTAATAGTTATTTTGATCGTCTGGAATAGGTTTTGTGAGTTACGATAACTCCTTATCAGCTCAAGCAGCCATCCACTCTATGAACGGATTTCAAATAGGAATGAAGAGGCTGAAAGTGCAGTTAAAACGGTCAAAAGATAAGCCTTATTAATGTAAGTAATTTTAACCGTTTACAATTATTGTTAACATGTAAAAGCTACGGGCACATTCGTTTTAAAATTGAAACAAAAATTTTGTGTGACACGAAACGTGTTGAATTGATTATCGACGAAGAAAAGCCGGAATTAACGGGAAATCGGATTATGGACATTGGATAGCATCGTGAAATCAGAATTACATCTCATTCAAATTGGCATTATTATTAATAATGTGCACTCGAAATCTTTTGTTTGGTTCTTTTTTAAATTTTGTTTAAAGAGTAAGCGCTCATACAAGTTACAACTGTTTAAATCGACATGACTGCCTCGCCTTCAACTCAACGGGACCAAGTGTCATCGATGCGATTGGGATAAACCATGACATCTGAGAAATTTTAGAGGTAGCTTACAAATAATTCAGTTGCACACTAGTCGTCAGTGCAGGTTTTTGTTTCTGTTACTTAACAATATTTATTTTGTTAATGCTTGTAATAAGTTATTTAAGTAACTTCGGTTCCCACTATACATTATAACCAAGTTATCAAATGATAAATTGGGCACAAAATTACGAAACTGGTTTTTCATCTGTTAATTTTTTTTGTCTAGTCGTTGTAAAAACCAAAAATTTAAAGCTGTCTTCCATTTAAATTTTTAAGTTATAAAACTTTGTGTAGTTTTACTTATTTATTTTTTTTTGCTTGTTGAACAGCTTTCTTCATGTCTTTAATTGTATCGATTTTTAAACTGTTGGGAAAAAACATTTTATGTTGCCATGTTTTTCTGTTAAGAGTGCCAACTAATTATCAGTATTCTAGTCATCCGTCATTCATTGTAAAGCCTGTTTAGGCTGTTAAAAAAGACAAATTTGTTGATCAATATTGGAAAAAAAGATTATTTTTATCAATTTTATGAGATTTGTATAAACTTGTCACGCATTTAATGTCTAACGTTTGTGCGCACGTAAGTACTGTACTGTAAAAGGTTGTTAACGTGTTAGAAAAGCATATTGCGCTGCTTATTTCGTGTATTAATTTAGGTTTTTTAGTCTGAGCAACTAATTTGTGTTGTTGTGTAGCTAGTAGCTTTAAGTTATTTTGCAGATTTTAAGTGTTTTTAATTTAAAATTGCAAAATCCAAAGAGTAGTGTTTTAAGTGATTTTATAAAATAATGTGTTAGCATAATGAAATCAGCTAAAGTTCATGTATTTTTTTTTGTAGTGGAATGGTTTAGTTAATTTTTATTATAATTTCTAGTGATTTTTGTTTATTTGGATCATAATTTATACAGTAGTTACAAAAATCTATACATTCACTTGCAGTATATTCCAAGCAGTCAAGTTTGTTGTAATGTTATTGCATGATTAATGTAGAAAAAACTATAAATTGTGCATTTAATAGTTAAAAAAATAAGTTATTCTATTTAACAAATTGAATACAAGTTTGATCTCTTATTTTTGTGTTAATATTTGAGATTGGTTGGTAATTTGACACTTGGATTTCAGCTTGCAAGCTTTAAATATCCATCTAAAGGAATGTTATGGTACTGTAGACATTTATTTTATTAGTAAATAGCATTTATTCTTTTAGAGAGAATTTTTAAACGGCAGTATTAACAGTCATTTATTTGGTGTGTGATAAGTTTGGGGTGTAAGTTAGTATTTTTACTATTTACAGTAAAAAGTATATCATGAAGCTTTAGAATTACACAATTGGTATAATATGTACGAGTAAATGTTCAACTTGGCTTTAAGTAGGAGTTAAAAGTGTGGGTCATATTCGAACTCAGTTGCCAGAATTGTTTTATTTATTATACTGTTATTGTATGCGTATGCATTTAAATGTGTGAGTACTGTAAATGTACACTGAATTTGATATTTATTAATGTTTCTGGTGCCTTGCTCAGAATAACGTTTGCGAACACATAATATAATCTATATTTTATGGTAAAAACAAATTGTAACTGTTAAAAATCACATGATGATGGTCTTAAATTTGGTATAATTATGAAGATGCAGGGTTGTACTGTTTTCAATTTATAATTCTTATATGTAGCGACTCTTCTTAACTTATTTTGTCTGGTTAAACTTTGTGAATCATTTTACATAAATGCAAAGTTACCTGTTATGTGAAACATTTTACAATTTAGTCACTTGGTCTTTTCTATACATTATAACATCGAAATATCTACCGTATTGGCTTTGGATTTTTTTCTTGTTTTTTTTTTTTGTTTTGAAGAAAATTAATGAATGAAGACTTACTTTAAGTTTGTGCAGTACATGTACAGTCGCTTCGTATTATGTGTAATGCAACTTTTTGTTGGTTTGTTTTCAACCAAAATTCTGATTATTATTAAGCTAGAATTTATTTTTTTACTGGGAAAGTAAGGCAATGTGAGATTATGTTTGATGTGCACGTAATATCACTATTTGAATTAAGTGTATTTTTGAAGTTATTGTATAATTTGATATTCAATTCAAAATAAATTTAGCCATGAGAAATTTGTTTTAATCCGATGGAAGCAACAGGGTCGATTGGATGCATTATTCCTGTCATCATCTTCATCAATTTACATATATTTTTTTAAAGAAAAAATGAGCTTCTGTTAATGTTATTACATGTGCTTACAAAAACTGTGCTTTTCTCATGTTTGTGATTTGTTTACATTGTTTTTCCAAGCTTATTTAGCTGACTGGTTTGTAATCATTTAATTTTTGCTGATTTTGTTTTTAAAAAAAGTTTGCATTTATGATTTTGTTTTTATTTCAAACCCGTCAGCTAAATAATGGTATATTCAAAATTCGTTTTTATGTTATTTGTCTTTATCTTAATCGTATGTCATTTGTCCGTTTATGTGAAAATTGTGTCCTCTTGTTATCTGTGTACTGCAACGATATTACAGGTTATTTCAACATTTAGTGGCAAATATAAACTGTAAGGATTGCGCTTGAAAACAAAATTACGCTCAAGTGCAGTTTAAATTCACCGTCTTTTTACTTTACATTCTATTCTGTTGCAAATTTTTAAATTGTGCTATAATACTTCAACGTTTTGTTTATCTTTTGACTAAACATGTACAGTAATTTCATTTCCAATGCATGTCTGTTTCAGCTTATTTGGAAATGGTAGCTCTACAAAATGCGTTTCTTAGAAACTGTTAATAAGCTTTAATGCACATAATGCAGTGTACATAATAATTATTATGAATGTTTTAATGTGCTGTTACTGTATGGCAGATGCATGTGGTAGAGTTATCTATTTTAAGTTAATTGATTATTAGTTTATATATTGTACAAGATGTTCATAAACTAACTCACCAAGTAGTCACCATGGTTCAAGTAAAATACTATCATCTCGTTATGTAATTCTGTTATTTTTTAATTAAACTTGAACAGTAAGTTAATTAAATTGTATTTTAGGATTGCGTTAGCTTATGAACACTCTTATTAAATGTTTTGTTTAATTTCGTTGCAAAAATGTTTCAATTTGGGGTTTTTTGTTTGGACGTTTTGCTTCTTGTCTCTTTTTGTATTATTTTTATATTGGTACAGCAAATATACATTGTGTTTTGTTTAACTTTGTTATGCTTTTATATTACCTTTAAGTTGCTTATTCGCTTTTTTATCGACTATTTTAATTTTTATTTGTTAATTATAATCACATATATGGGGCAGGCATGTAATTTTAATTATAACACATTTGCACATTTATTGAAATCGAAACGGATATTTGCTTGTGTATTTTAAATTATTTTATTATATATATCACTATTTTGCTTTATTTACAAGTATGTGTGCTCTGTTGTATTTTCTTCCCAGACAACTCATTCTTATGTCAATTTCCAATATTTATTGGTTCCAAAATAAGTACCAAAATGTGGTATCAGTAAAATACCAATGTAAGGGCTGCCAAATACGCGATTCATGTTAACATGTGTTGTTGTTCATGTAAATGTTTTTATTTTTAAATATTATTTTTTCTTTTTAAAAATATACGCGGTTTAGTGAATGAAATCAAAGCTTTGCTTATCATTTATTCTTGTTGACAAGTAATAATTTTATTTGTATTTGTCACACTTTTTTGTATATGTATATATTTTTTGTTTGTTTTTAATTTTTTTCGTTATTTAACTACAGACCCCTTTGTTTTATCTTCTCTTTCCTAGATACCACTATGGCGTGTGGCGTTTGTTTATCCCAAATTACCGTGGCGTCCAATTGTAAAACTCAAAACTGTGTCTCTTGACCTCCATGTCAGTGGCGTCGATGTTTACGTCGTAAGTGTCAAGCTAATTTTTTTTCTCTTAATTTTTATCAAGTTAAAGAATTGTTTAAAACAGGCAAACAAAAAAAAAGATATCAAATATGATATTGTACTTTTGATTTAACTTTGTGTCGTTTGTAAAACGTCCAAAAAGCGTTGCCATTCTACGCTTGAAAATTGTTTTGTCTGGCTTTTAATTTGAGTTATTTTTTGATTTGCAATTGTGTAATAACATGGGGTCAAAAATTACTTGTTGGATTGTACTTTTAATTGTTTTTTTTTCTTCTTTGTTTTTCGATATACAGTTCATGATGTTCATAAAGTGATTGAACTTTAAGATGTGTCACTTTATGAACCGCATGGATTGTATTAAGTTTTTTATATATATATTTACTGTATATATTTAAAACTTATCATTTACTCAACTAAAAAATGTCACTGACCTTGATAAATTAATCAAAACAGATTTCTTAAAAGAATCATTTCTTAAATTCTTTTCCTTGTCAATTTTGCCATTGAAATCAAACAAGGCAATTGAATTTGAAATTTGCAATTTTATTTGCTCACTACTCATTCATAATTATTACAGAGAAATGCCAAAAGTTTGCTACCAAAAATAATTGTCGAGGTCAGTTTATCCGGTTAATTTTTGCCTTTTTGGGAGAAAATATTTCCTAAAACGTGCCAGTTTGATTGTATGTGTTTTCAATGTTTTTGTGCCAGCTAAACTGTTTTTTTTTTTCTATACACATGTTAAAATAATTTCTTTAAACAACGTTAACATAGTTTACTTTTTTTTTTAGATAGGTGTGTAATATTTTTTGAGAATGAGCACAGGCAGCTTATGATTTAAAAAGTTATAGTTAAAATCTGATGAACTTTTAGTTCTGTAGATAAAAAGATGTAAAGCAGTGGAAAATAATGTTTCACTTCTAATAAGTTAGGTTGTATGTGTACACGTTTAAATCCTTGTATCTGTAAAACATTATGGTGTAGTGTACACTCTTACATACACTCAATGTGCATTGTACACACATACACTTAACATGCCATTAATTAGTTATGTAACATCATCGAAACAGCATCAGTTGAAATTTTAGTTAGTCGATGAGCACTTTTTTTTGGTGTTGTTGTTTGTACTTAAATCACAACGACGGGTTTAACTATGATTCAATGAAGCAGTATATTATGATAGAATGAATACAATTATACATGTGCATTTAATAATTATTTAAAATATGTGAAAGATTGGGAGGGTATTAAAAAGATATTGACTTAGGTCCTAGGAAAAGAATCATTATAAAATTATACATATGAATAAAACTATAGAAAGATTTTTACCTATGCGAGTACATTATATCGTGAAAATGTGAAAACTTTTTATTTTAGTATTCGTTCAAATTTAAGTTTTAAAGGTACTTAATGAATTAATGTTTACTGTACAATTTTTTTTAAAAAAATGTATGTGAAAAGCTAATATTGGCCATTTAAATCTTTTCCAAATATGACGTGTATAATGTTTGTTTTTACGGTTACAAAAATACTAGAAAGTTAAAATTTTTATTTTTTGCTAGACAGTTAAAATCATTCCAAATGAACCTAGATTTATACTGTAATTAACTATACTATGTTGTTTTTATTAGTTACATGTAAGATTAATTTGTTCAATTTAACAATCTAATTGACCGAATCATCAATTATTAGTTGTGAAAGATTTAAGATTAAAATTGGCTCTTTTAACGAAAGAAAGTACTGTTTTTAAATTTTAAAATGATTTAGATGCTTTTTTATAGCAAGATCAATGGTTTGTTGCAATTCACGTTGAAATTGAGAACCGTTTTAAACAAAGTTACAGCTGTTTTTGCAGACCGTAATTTCATCGTCAATTTTAACTGAAACCGCAATTTTTTACTGTCACTGTAGAAGAGTGAAGAAAAGCGGCAGAAGTCGGTGATATTTATTTACAGAAACGGCTGTGTTTATTTAAAACAATTTCGACGTGGATTCCTTTAAAAAAATCAAATTAAATGTTAAAATATTTTGACTAAATGATGAAAACGGTACTTTCACAATGAATTTTCACTTGTTAAGTTAGTTTTGGGAGGACCAAGACATTTTTTCTGTCACTTTCAGAAAAGTATACTGTTTATTAAAGGAAGTTGTTTTGTTACTTAGTGCTGAGTTATGCTTAGAAAACATAATTGTTTTCCTTATCCCATAATTTTTTTTACATTATTGAGTTAAAGTAGTTAGAGCTATTTGGGTATTACTGTACTTTTAATTGTTAATTAATAAGAGAGGCTGAATATTGGAAACTAAGAGTTCAAATTCAAATAAAACAACTATGGTGCCATCGTATTTTTTTTAAGCTATGAAAGTAATATTATAGCTAAACATTATTATCAATTATACTTTGAATTTTTTTTCCATTTACATAAGGTGTTATATAGTGCGTTTGTGAAGCTAATGTATAGGAATAAAGTACTAAAGGGGAGAGGAAACATGAATTTTTTTAGTGGGAATTTTTTTTTTAGTTTATATATTTAGTTTATTATATTAATGGTGTGAGATTGATTCAGGAATGTTTTAACACATGTTGCACAAATTTTTTTTTTAGTTTGTGACTATTTAGACTAATAGCAGTTAGCAAATTGAGGAAATTTTTTTATTCAAAACTAAAAAGAAGTCATTTACTAAAATTTAAAATCTGTTTTAGTTAGTTTTATTACAAAAAAAAATGATAGTCAATATACAAAAAACAAAATTTCCATTAGACATGAAATGTTGACATACTGGCTCAACTTATTTTCAACATTAAAAGAAACTTTCAAAATTTATTTGAAAGAATTTTAAGTAAAAAAGAAAAGTTAAATCGTAAATTGGTATCTTAAATGTGTTAATGGTATATAATTGATCGAGCCTCAGTATTAGTTCATGCAGTATGTTCATGTTTGTGGTCATATCCTTATTATGTGAATTTAAATGTTTTTTTTTTCCTGTTTTTGTTTTCTTTTTTGTTTAATATCTTGTGTTTAGTGTGCAGTGATTAACGTTTATCATGTTACGATTTTTGATTGTCCAGCCTTTAAGAAGAAGAAAAAAAACCGTTCTCTATTTTCGCATCTAAAAAGTTGTTTACGTTTGTCCTGTGTGTGTTTCTACGTAAAAATATTTGTTTGTTAGTCGATGCTAATTGTATAAAAGGTGGGAATGTTTTCTGTTTTGTTTTTCTTGTAGAAATTATTTTTTTGATGATTAGATATCGAGAGATGCGAGAACTAGATGTTTTAAGAGAGAAAAAACAATTTTATTAGTTGCGACTTTGTTTTTAATTGCGGTTCTTTTTTCTTTTTTTTTCTTTGTGCAAACATTACTGTTATATTAATCAGTATAACATTCTAGTCGATCACCATATTTTTTTTTCTCTTTTTATAGTTATATAATTAATGAAAAAGATCATTTCAAATACGTTATTACTATTATGTACTTGTAAACTGTCGTTTTTTCTTTTCTTTACTTGGATGTTTTTTTTTTCGGATGGGGAAATAAATTTGAGTTTGGATTTACTCAGTTGAACTTTTTATTTGTTTATGCATTTTAAACAGGAAATAAATTTTACTATTTAGACATGACCGGTTATATCTCTTATAACGATTGCTTTATCTATGCGAATGTCAAAATTAACGTTATTAACGATTTCTGACGGTTTTTAATTTCAGATTTACAGAATTTTATTATCTCTATGGAAAACGGTACTAAATTCACGTTGGTTTTTTTAATTTTAGCGATTTTTTTTGTTTTTAGAGTTCATTTTGATTTTCTAGTAAACTTCAATCTTTAGTGTTCCAAGTTTTTGAATGATTTCTTCACAGTTTTGACGATTTACAGATTTTGTCAAGTATTTTGTAATACTGGTAATTCATTTTGTATTAATTTATAATAAATTCTGATATTTTGACATCTTAACAGTAAAGGATTGTTTTGATTGTGTCTTGTAACAGCTTACAGTAATAAACTTTGACAATTTTTACCTATTTTAACCATTTCAGATATTAATTTTAATGTCACGATTGTACAGGTATTGCTACTGTATGTCTGTAAACGATAGTTTGCTTTACAGGTTTTATTTCATTTTGATTCATTCAATTGGTAAATCGACGGATTATGACAAATTTAATTTTTACGCTTTGGAAGCTTTTTATTAGGTTTGCGTGCAGTGTTTATATGAAATCGCTGTACTTTACTGAATGTAGAAATTTCTATTTTATTCAGTTAATTTATCATCCAGGGTGAAAGTTAACTGAGCTCCGGTATCGTCACTATCCTGTATTTTTTTTTCTGCGATGAAATACGGTAGACTTTATAAGCACTGCATTAAATGACTAAAACGTTTATCCAGCAAGTATTGTTTAAATATTGTTTTTATTAACACACTTAATTTTAATTTAAGAAACGGTTTGCAATTGAAATTATTCATCAGTCGAAAGTTAACTGCAGCGAAGGTTTGTCTTAAAACAGCTGTTTTAAAAGCATAAAGCACTCTAAGAGTCTTATAAGTTACTATTAATTAAATAATTTTTTTTTATAAATAGATTAGATTCTTATGTAAAGTGCATAAATAAAATTAACAGAATCTTAATGGTATCCACCGCCACCGTGTCCGCCGCCCCCACCTCCATGACCGCCGCCGCCACCACCTCCTCCATGACCACTGCTTTTACTACCTGAGCTGTGGTGCGAACTTCCATGGTTTCCACCTTGTCCTTTGTGGCCACCTTTGCGACCTTGGCTGTGGGCGTGATCATCGTAATATTTACCATGTTCTCCATTGTGATACGAGTCTCTTCCATGATGGTCATCGTGGTACTTTTTGTTGCGTCCATTGTCATGATAACTGGAGTGATGTCCTGACTCTTCCTTGTGGTGAACATTCTTGTAACCATTGTCATTGTGGCCTCGATCTAAGGTAATAGGTATGTATTAATTAACTGTTATATGCATAACCATTAATTATAATTATCGTTTACCATGATGACCACTGTTGCCATGATGATTGGAATCTTTGCCATGACCGCCATATCGGTTTTGTCCATGATTACGATGACTACCACCATGTCCACCATAGTAGTCGCCATAATATTTGTGATCGCCGTGTTCATCACCATAACCTGTACAAAAACAAATTAAATATGAGAAGACAGAAATATGAAGACATATTCGTTTAGGTAAATAAATATACCTCGATGACCACTGGAGTGATGTGAGCTGGGTCCATAACCACCCCCACCACCACCGTGACCACCACCTCCACCGCCATATCCTCCGCCACCGTATCCGCCGCCGCCATGTCCACCACCGCCGTATCCTCCACCTCCACTGCCGTATCCAGTAGCTGCAGTTTCTAAGTCTTCAACAGCTTCTGAAATTGCTTGCAAGTCTTGAATTGACAGAGAGTGATTGGTTCCATCGTGATGAGGAAAGCCATTAACACCGATGAACAGAATAAACAACTGGACCTGGAGAATAATTGACAAGTAAAGTAATGGCTATTAGTTAATATTACTATTATTTAAACTTATGAAGTTTTTAAAGAATAATTGAGCTTCAACTCACTGCGGTCCAAACGTATTTGAAAGCGGCTGCTGAATTCATTGTTATTCCTTGTCTTCAACTCTTAGGTGGATGCTGATTCTATGAGATCGATCGATTGACGATCGAATTGTGATTTAGGTTCAGTTTGATGCTGAATTTATATACAATTTTCAGTAAGCGTGACCTCTTCAATCATCTGCAAAAAATCATTGAAATTCTAAGAAGAGTAGCGATAATTGCTTATGTTTTGTGTTTTTTTAAGTGAAAGTATTGCAGCGCATAGTGACTGTGAATTACCTTTGAGCGATTCATCATTTGGTTATTTTTTTTAAAAATGCATAGCATTTTTTGTAAAGCTGGAATGATTAAGTACTTGGTGTAAACAAAAGTCAATTCACATGCACTTTTTTATTAGTTGCAATTAGATTGTCGCATAAGTGGCGACGTGTATTATTTCAGTAAAGAAAATTATTGGAAATGGTGTTACAATTAACAACGATAATGCACAATGCATGACACAATTAAAATAATAAATTATGCATGGTAATAAAACGGTGAGAGCGATATTATACTATAAGACATAGTTAAATCGTTTACGGTGGTGAGCAAATATTAAGATTAAGAGAGCCACTTGCTCAAAGTCACCAAGATGCTTTTAAAAACCTATTTATTTTCCAGTCTTTTAGTCATTTATTTTGCATATTGACGGAATTAAATTTTAGTGTGCTGAAAGGCTTTTTGAATTAATAATAGAATAATATCTATAGAATAACAAAGCAATATTTGCAGTTTAAAAAAAGTAATTTGAATATTGATGCATAAAATTAAAATGATATATTTTGCATTGATATTTTTATTATGTACATTTTTTCTACAGTTGCTCTACTTTGTTCAAGTGGTTTTATTTTATATCGATTCTGAATATGCTGCTTTTGTGTGTGTCGTTAAATCTATTTTTATTTCGATATTTTTTTATTTTAGATATTCTCAATTTTTGTTTAATTAATAGAAAAACGTGTGGAAATTTAGCATAGTCATCGCTAGTGGACAGAAAAACTAAAATTTGTCTTGCGTAGCAGCGATATTTTATAATAATTATATGCTTTAAAGATTTTTAAAAAACTTTTTTTGTAGTTATGGTGCGTGTTAAAGTAGTATCAGTCAGTGATGTGACCATTTTCCAATCGAAGCATTAGATTTTCTGCTTAAAAATCTAGCAACTGTATATTAGGCTATGAGAAATAGAACAGCAATATAAATTCAACGTCATATAATTGCATTTTTTGTGATTGATTTTTATTGAAAAAATGTCAAGTTTGAGTGATTAATACATCAATGTTGTGAACCTTTTATCATGCACAAATTTCATGTATTTACTATAACAAAACGATTTTAAAATTGAATAAATTCACATAGCGCTTATAAATTTTAATAATTTTTTGTGCCAAATTAAAATTTTTATTTACTGAAAATACAAAACCAAAATACAAGAAAAAATAAGTTTAGAAAATTTTTACTTTTGAATTTCGAAATACCGGTAATAAATAACGGATCAGAATTAAATTGAAAATTATTAATGATATCCTCCATGCCCACCATGGCCGGAACCACCACCTCCTCCATGTCCATGTCCATATCCTCCTCCATGGCGCTTATCGTAATGGTATCCACCGTGCTTATTGTGATGACCATTATCGTGTCCTTGTTTAGTCCCATAACTATCGTGGCTCTCGTTATAATACCCTATAAAAAATATAAATTTATAATAACATTTTTATAATATTGGTGTCCATAATGTGGTTCATACCTTTATTATAGTTTCCTCCATGGTGTCGATGCCCTTTGTAGTTTCCGCTATCGTATTCTTCATCATCGTATTCTCCACCGTAGCCATGGGCATACGGTTGTCTGTATCCATGACGACCTTGCTTATAATTTTCGTCATGATAATTGTCGTGAAATTTTCCTTTTTTTGCGTAGTCCTCATTGTGTCTTAGTCGATCAAAATCATCGTCTCTAAAACCCCGGTCATATCCGCCCACATCACCGTAGTCTCCATCACCATAATATCGCCCTCCTTGACTTCCATGTCCGTATTGACGTCTTTTTTTACCGTGTCCGCCTAAGTTACAATTTTTATTAGATTTTTTCGTTAAAATAATTGTTAACGATTTGAACTAACCATAATAATCTTCATAATCTTCATGGTCGCCGTACTTGTTTCCTTTATTAACATGGCCCTTATTTCCATACTGGTTGTTATTGCCACTGTTATGTCCTCCTTGACCTTTGTCGTAGCTACTGCCGCTGCCTTTGGAGTGATAGCTGGTGGCAGATGCCACTAAATCCACTACTGCCTCCTCTTTCCCAATACCATCTCCTATTGCTCGTCCATTAACAATTACTATTAGACACGAAGTCAGTGCTAACAGGCTCCAACGGAACATCTGAGAAGAAATGTGTATCATGAATCAAATGTTTTATGATAATATTTTAATTTAAACAGTGAAACGTTGTGTAACAATCGGTGGTGGATGTGGTTTTTCAAATACGTACAGCTGGTGGAAGTTGGAGATTTAACAGCTTAAACTTCTTACTAAAGTAATTGTTTAGGTACCTGAAAAAAATTTTAATTTTCACAACATTTTATATATGGAAATCCAAAGTCTTATTCGTTGTTGCGGAGAGGAATGGCCACCGATAATGCTGGCTTTCTGCATGACCAACTTGTAAACTCCACCTTTATTTTTCAAATTAGTAGTTTTTCTCACCTGAATCATTTTCCATGCTGAGTTTTCAAGTCACATCAATTAATTGCATTGGTGCCACACTGCTTCTGAGGCTGAAATTTTCACTAGTTACTCAATTTTTCAAAATTTAATTGAAATATTACTTGTTGGAAAATAAAATTAGTAATACTATATAAATACTAAACTAAAATCAAAAAAAAATTAAAAATACAAAGCAATTTATTAGATTTCAGTAAATATTCTAGAAAAAATACAGTATACAATTTTTTTTCTTTTGAGAAACAAATACAATTGCAGTGTTTACATGCCATTCCAAAGTAGCTTAATTAAATCAAAAATGCCTGGTGCAAGATACAGTATACCGTATCAAAAATTATATAATATTGTACAGTATGTTTTAGCACTTCTGAACAATATCTGCATATTAAGAACTCGACGGGTCTTCCGTAATCTAAGTATAAAATTGTATCCATTTTCCTAAGTATTTTTTTATCTTTCCACTGTAGATCAATGATTTCTCAACGCCTTAGAAATGCAAATTAAAATCGGACCAAATGTAACATTTAATTTTAAAAAATAAATACGATCTTCTCGTAACTAATCAATGCTTCTTAGGAATGATTAGATATGAAAGTTAAAGTTAGTGAAATCATCTGTCGAATGATACCAAGCACAAAGCTCGATCTCGACTGATTCCCCAAGGTACAAATTAATAACGGAATTATTTTACCATCAATGCTTAATTGAATTTGGATCTCGGGTGGAAATAATGCATACGATTTAAAATGTATAATTTCATTGGCAGGATGGTAATGATTTCGTGAGATTCATGTGGATACTCGGTAATTGCACTTATTATACAGTACCGTATATTTTGGTAAAACCGATTTTTGCTGGTTACGTTTTATTTTCTTTGCTTGAGGTCAAACCTAGTTTCAATTTAGCGATGTTGATATGAAAATCAATCTTGATTGCAAGACTATAAATTGTTTAGAATAACTTTAGTTTATTTGCATGCAATTTTGATCAAGCTTACTCAGTTTAGTTGTTAGTTATCTTTGTGACTAGAGATGGGCGACTCGACTCTCTCAATGACATCACATAACATAAGTCACAGACTTATAAATGACGTCATATGACTTTCTAATAACGTCTATAACTTATAAATAACGTCACATAGAGAGTCAACTTTATGTACGACAATCGACTGCTTTTTGTTGAGTCGACTTTCAAAAAAGGCAGTCGCCCATTTCTAGTTATAATTTCAATGTTGCCATCACAAACTGACATAATCTCATCTTTAAATTAGCAGCATAATAATCCAATAAAAAATTAGAAATTTTAATTTAAATTGAACATTTTTGCTATAAATAAATATAATCATTAATTAATTAAATTAATTGATTATAAGTACCAGTTAATTTGAGTGATCACACTGAGTTGGTGATAAAGAAGGCGGAGTTTTGTTTGTTTACATTTTACGTCATCATGGCCGTCTTGTTATGTCGAATTTCAATTATGGGGGTGTTGGGTAATTGGATATGGACTTTCCTATGTTAAAAGTGATGGGAAAATTTCAATGTGTGAGTGGAAAATCGTCCCATCACTTTTACGGTACAAGTCTAAGCACGGGAATTGTGAAAGCGCGCCAAACATTCTGCCGATGAAAGTGACTTTGTTTCGGCTACAATGTTTACCGTCGTTTTAAAAGTTGAAATAAACTAATTAAATTGACATTAATCGATAATCAAATTGCATAGATTACTTTAATTTAGTGTTAGAAATAAGTGGTAGTCAGTTATTTCGCTTTAATTTGTCAATTTTTTGATTTTGAAATTCAATTTGACGTTAAAATCAAAAATATGTTCAGATGCATAGACCCAATGTTAAACTTTGTTACTCAAAATCAGTAAAAAAATTAAAATATTTTAATTACACGTCCAGACTGCTAATAACCAATCAATAACATCATAAAAACACTCAATTAGTCAGTTTAAACACTTAAAATTAGCAAAATATTATTTTATTTAATAAAAACAATACTTTTCATATATTTTATATGACGTCATAGGGTCATTCCAATGACATCATTTTGTCAACTCCAATTCGTAACTCGCGCTCTGATTGGTTATTTATGTTGCTAAGAGCAATTCTGCTTTCTGATTGGTAAATATGACGTAATGATGAAAAAATTAAAAAAAAAAAGATTTCCCGCCAATTTTTGTATAGTAATTTTTTTTCTGGCGGGAATTTTTGCGCAAAGAAGCCGATTAGAACGTTAACGGTAAACGAGCAATACGTTAGTTTTACGTTAAATTAATTAATTTTAATAATCACTGATAATTATTAATTATCGATTAAGTATTGTAAAATGTATTTGCTACATATGAGCGCTTTAAATGGCAATGAGAGCAGCTGGAATGACTGCAACAGGGTAAGAAAACTTCTACGCCAGCGTAAGAGTAAGACGCCATCGGCCAAGACAATACAGTAGAAAAATCCATGAGATAGAGAGAGTTTAATTTCAGAAGTTGTACTGGCCGGTCCACGTTACAGAAATGATGTAAGAACCAAGTCTGAGGATTTTCAGGCACAAAATGATTTTGTGTTTTAAATTTGATGCTTGAGATATCTAATTAGAATGAGTGACCGAATGTTAATTATGGATGCTAATGACTTAAATTATCGATCATGTGGTTTGAATAAAAATGTTTTAACATTACAATATGAAACTACTGTACTAAGTTTACATCTTTTGGAAAATTTTTAAAGATATCTTATTGCGATTATATACAGTAGCAGCAGTTCAAAATTTGCAACACATAATCATTGGATAAGATTAAAATATTGTTCATTTAAACATGTTTTTAATAAAACATGGTCCTATAAAACCCAATTCATATAAATCTTAACATATCTCAGATTTTAAAACTTCTCATCACCAAATTAATTAAAATTAGAGTTAAAAATATCCATCTCTGAAATAACTGTTTTAACACAACATTGGTGGTACAGTACAGTATTTGACAGTATATAATCCGGTTATGTAACCCTGTTACATTATTTTATAAGTCTGGCTACTAGCTTGTATTTATACAAATAATCATTTAAGAGATACAGCGCCTCTAACAGCTTATGATAATAGAAATCTTTAGCCACAGGAGCGCTGCTGTCGCACATTGTACCGGCTACCTCTATATCAGTTATCTATAGTTGCATCACTTTCATTCCAGACTGTGCAGACTTGAGAGTGATTTGACATTGGGTTTACTAGCTAGCTCTATGTTGAGTATTTAAAGCTGGTAAGACGTGATTTGCTTGTCATTTGTGAATCGAAGATTTGAGAAGAAAGAAGACGAAGTTAACCATTTTTTATTAAAAGAAGTTAAACATGTCTCCTCTGAGTTCTGAGATATTACAGGAGCTTCAGGATGCTGCAAATCGAATGCGAATTCACAGCGTTACTTCCACAAATGCAGGAGCCTCAGGGTATGTTCCAAATTTTTACGTTGGAAAGACTATTTATTGATTGACATTATTAAAGTCGATCACTTGGAGTTTGACATTTATCTAGATCATATTTTCTGTTAATACGTTTTTCTAATGTAACCTTCTCACGCAATAATATATTTTTAGTAATTAAGAAACCCAATAACGCAATTTGATGGATAGCATCATAGTAATGTCGGTTTTAAATTTGCTCATGATAATTGTGACCTTGAGATCTCCTAATGTAGTAAAACCTTGAGTTTTAACAAAAAAATAACTATTAAGCTTATTTAAAATAAAATCCAGCCAGTTTGTAAATTAATGATTAAGATTCATGAATTGTTGCCTTAACCGGTACCGGTAACACGTAAATTGTGATTGAGGTAGTTGCATCATTTTTTTAAAAAGTTTTATTCGATAGATTTTATATTTGACAGGTTAATGTGAGTTGCAGAAAAGTTTATATGAATTTTTTAAGTTATTGTTTGTGAACAACATTTCTTATTCATTTTTTAGAATTAAATTAATACAGCAAATTATAAAGCAACAAAATACCGATAGTAATGACGCATCCAAATGCAGGAAAATATTTGGTTAATTATTCTGAAAAAAGTGAGCTTTGCTCAGTGGATGTTTATAAAATATTTTACACAAGTTGTGTGTTGGGTTTTCCACTTTAAACCACCTGTAAAGTATTTCTCTTATTATTTTTAATTGCTGGTGATGACATAAGGTAGTACTGACTGTATAATAATGGCGCAGCCGGCTTGTTTATTTTTGTGGGGAAAAAAATGTTAATTTTTGTATTGTGTGAAGGATTATTAGAATTAGGTGGCTGGATTTGCTGGTTTATTATTCGAATTGCAGTTAGTCTTTCAAGCAAGGAAAAGATTTGCTTCTTTTATAAGGGAAGTCTGCTTATTAAGTTTTTGCTTCATAAATGTTGCATATTATGATACACCTGGATCCGCGCCAATAACTTTCCCCAATGTCTACACCAAGGAAAATGCCAGGTCAAAGAAATGTATTTGACGCAACAGAAATTGACATCCGTGTACTTTTTCAGAATTTTTTATTTGATAGAATTTTGTAAGAGGAAATGGGAAGATATTTGTAAAATGGCAATATTAGATTCTGTAAAATGGCAGTTTTGTTTTTTATAATAATATTGACAACATAACATGCATTTCCAATAATGTAAGCAGCTGGTTATTTAGGAAAATAGCGATTCTATCCAACACTTATCAAACACAAACAACATTATAATGATAGTCATATTAAATAGTATGCATTTTATTGGTAGACAAGTCAAAATAAAAAGGTCACCTAAATACAGTTTAGTAAAAGTAATGCTAAATGTTTATGGAGACCGATTTGGTGAATTAACAATCATCTTTATTTACTGCATTTACAAATTTTGTATCTTTAAAACAATACAAGAGAAAATCATTATAACATTTTATAAAACTGTTTAGAAGTAGACGTAGCTGCCATATTGTCATTGTAAACTCTAGTTATAATTTCTGCTTTTAATGTTTCAGCCATCCAACATCATGCGCTTCGGCTGCTGAAATTATGTCGGTGTTGTTTTTCAACACCATGAAATACAAAGTCACTGAACCCAGAGATCCTTCAAGTGATCGATTCGTTTTATCGAAGGTGAACATTTTGTAAATTTGACAATTACATTACGATGCTAACTGTTAATTCTAACAGGGTCATGCAGCCCCAATTTTGTATGCTGCTTGGGCTGAAGCAGGATTGTTTCCAGTTTCTGACTTGAACAATTTAAGAAAAATTGATTCTGATTTAGAAGGACATCCAACCCCTGTACTTAATGATTGTTATTAAGAGTTTATGATTTAAGGTTTTTTAATGTTTCTAAATTAGCGGTTAAATTTTGTGGATGTTGCAACGGGTTCTTTGGGACAAGGATTGAGCTGCGCTGCAGGAATGGCGTTAGTTGGCAAATATGTGGACAAAGCTAGGTAAACATCGATTATTATACAAAAGAGATAGTTACGTAATGTTAATGAATACTTTTAACTTGATTTCTGTAGCTATCGTGTGTACTGCTTGATGGGAGACGGTGAAAGCGCTGAAGGAAGTGTTTGGGAAGCCATGGCTTTTGCTTCAAATCACAAGCTGGATAACTTGGTGGCTATTTTCGATGTTAATCGTTTAGGCCAAAGTGAACCTACAGCTTTGCAACACGATCTCGAAACTTACCAGAAACGAGCGGAAGCATTTGGGTATTGTTATTGTTCACATATTTTTTAAGAGTCAATCTGTTTTCATGTTGACATTAATATTTAGCTGGAACACGTATGTAGTTGATGGACATGATGTCCAGGCTTTGGTTGATGCTTTTAACAAGGCTTCTGAAGTTAAAGGAAAACCAACTTGTATTGTTGCTAAAACATTCAAAGGGAAAGGTTTTCCAGGTGAGAAAAATTTTTTTAATTTTAAATTAACGGAAATTATTCGTGTTTTATAATTGAGCAGGAATTGAGGATGAACTTAATTGGCATGGAAAACCCCTTGCTGATAAAACGGACGAAGCCGTGAATGCTGTCAGAGGAAGAATTAATAATAACGACGCTGCAAAGATTCATCCTTCTGCACCAAAGAATGATGCCGGTGCTGCTAATCTTGCCAATATAAAGTTGTCTGAGCCTCCAAATTATCAGCTTGGACAAAGCGTATGTTTGAAATATTATGCTATCAAGTCTGGGGAACGAAATTTAAAACGTTTTAATTTAGGTTGCAACTCGTTTGGCTTATGGTACTGCTCTTGTTAAGCTTGGCAAGAATAACAGTCGTGTCATTGCTATGGACGGAGATACTAAAAACTCTACCTATTCAGACAAATTCAAGAATGTAAGTCTTTATTTTATTAAGAAAGATTTATACGTGTTTAGTAACTTTTTTTATTTTTAGGCTTTTCCTGATCGCTATTTTGAAGCTTATATTGCTGAACAGAACTTGGTAGGTGTAGCCATTGGTGCAGGAACAAGAGGGCGAACGGTACCATTTGTTAGTACATTTGCTGCCTTCTTCACCCGAGCATTCGATCAGCTGAGAATGGGTGCGGTTTCTCAAGCTAATATTAAGTGTGCTGGTTCACACGCTGGTTGTTCCATTGGAGAGGATGGTCCTTCTCAAATGGCTTTGGAAGATATTGCCATGTTCCGTAGTATTCCAGATTGCACAGTTTTTTACCCATGTGATGCAGTAGAGACTGAGCGCAGCTGCGAATTGGCTGCTAATATTAAAGGCATTTGTTTCATCAGAACTTCAAGACCCAATACAGCCGTTGTTTACAGCAACGACGAAGTTTTTACTGTTGGGAAAGCTAAGGTAATTCATTTACTTTTCGTATTAATCGCTTGCTGGTTCAGTTTTTAATTGAATCTTTAAATTAACAGATTTTGCGTCAGAGTGGTAACGATAAAGTATTGGTAATTGGCGCAGGTGTTACAGTTCACGAAGCTTTGAAAGCTGCTGACGTTTTGGCTAAGAAAGGCAGGAATTTTGTTGTTTTGTAGTTGACTAAGTTTTAAGTTTTTTTTTTATATTTAGATATTCATATCAGAGTTATGGATCCATTTACTATTAAGCCTATCGATGCTGAAGGCATTGTTGCTAATGCTAAAGCAGCTGGTTTGAAAGTTATCACTGTTGAAGATCACTACCCTGAAGGTTGTAAATCTTTTATAATTTATTTGTTTAATTTAAATTTTTTTTTTCTTTTTTTAGGTGGCTTGGGTGAAGCTGTTTTAAGTGTTTTAGCTCGTGAGCGTGGCATTGTTGTTAAATGTCTGGCTGTTCCCAGAATTCCACGAAGTGGACCTCCAACTGTCCTTATGGATATGTTTGGAATTAGCGCAAACGCTATTGTTAAGGCGGTGGATGAGGTACTGGCGTGGTAAGATTGTTTGGTTTACCGTTAAGTATTCTGTTAAGTTAACCTATAAACAAATGCGATGGAGCTTATGGCAAGGGGTAACTGTTGTTACGGGTTATTTCCAATAGTTATAAATTCATTATTAAACTGATTTCTGCGTTGCATAGCGTGACGTGGAGAATTAGTTTTAACATTTATTCTTGCAACTTAGAACATGCTGAAATTCTTCTTAGGTTTAAAAAATGTATAACTACGATATTATATAGAATTAAAGTTTTTTGTTATGTGAACCATTGAGTAAAGAAGTGTGTAACGTAAATATGAGATTGTCTGTTTTAAAGTTCTTTTGGTATACAAGTACTTTTAACAGATAGCTAGCTAGCTGGAGATTGGTTTTAAGTCTGTTGAGACTTTGAATCTGTACCGGTAAAAAATGATGGGCAATTTGGTTTGCAACCAAATTTTTGATTTCTTTGCTTATAATTTTTTTTTTAGATTGATTGTGTGTAATTTTGTAACGTTTTTTCATTGGTTGGATTGTCCACACAAACATGCGTCTCTTTGTGGGTTCTTGTAGTCCTTTTAATACAAAACTTGACGACGGTTGTGAAGTCTTAAGTAGAAGATGGTTTGGGGTCTTGTTTTTTGGCCCAAAGTCAGGGAAATCTCGATCTGTCAAATGTTTTGATCTTTGATGGTTTAAAGAACTTAGTTAATTTAGGTAGAATTTCTATCTATACAGTTTCACGTTGCATTTAGAAAAATTTAAATTGTTTGTTTTTCAATAAGTTCAATGCATGAAATAAAATGAGTCGTTTTGTTGTGGCATGAGTTACTGTAATTTAGTTTTGATTAACAAATTTTCTACTTGATTGGAATTGTTCGAGTTGCTTTCAAGAAGAAACACGGGTGAGCGTAGGGTCGTTAATGAGAATATTTCTAAACTATTCATAGTGTGTAGGCTATCTTGATGCTCTAGTACTTGTTGACAAAATAATTGATAAATTGCGTCGCTTTTGGTTGTGGATTTGACAAGTTAGTAACCAGTTCTAAAATATATATATAAATAAATCTTTTAGCATGCAAAGTGATTGCATAAGTTTATTTTGTAATGTTAAGCATATTACAGTATGTAATGCTAAAAACACAACTGCCAGCCGTAAAGTCTACGCATCGGTATATTTAGACCACAATAATTGTCGGTTCGGTAGTTGTAAATTTATCATTTACGGTGCTGAAGACTTGCAGCTTGATAAAGTACCGGGTTTATTTTGGCAATGAAAACAGTCTCCGATACCCCATCGCAAGAGCAGTAATAGAATCATTATATTTTATTATTTTGGATTTCAATTTGAGTTTGAGTTACAAAATGAGTTTATTCAGTCATTTAACATTTTTGTATCACCTTTGTATGAAACTAATAACCAATTGCAGTAATTTTAATATAATTAGTTAATAAATATTCACGAAAAATTAATTGAAAATATAAATTTTATTTGCCAGCTCACCATGTGAATTTGTAAATTAAAATAAAATGGCAGTTGCAAGAGGAACGCCTATGGCGATCATTGAAAAATAAACTTATGATGTAACAGCAAATGTATACAGTATGTTCCATATTTATAAAACAACTGTATATAAAAAATACTGGGTACATAAAAGTGTTTACTAGACTGTTAATATAATTTAGCTTGTTATTTTGTACAGTATAGTATTATGTATTGCACACCATCTTGTTGCGCTCACGAATGACCTCAACAAGATCAAAAAACTTTTTTAAAAAAAAAATTTAAGATAAATAAGCAGGACAAAATTAGGTCGAAGATTTCACGGAATCTTATGCTTTACTGCTATAACAACAAATAAATTACTTTAAGAATTTATGGGCTGCTGACTATGTAAATGTTAGAAATTATACAAATTACGTCATATTTAATATTTTGCTTTGTTCTTCTCTAAATCGAGTATATTATGTAATATATTGATGTAAGTTATAGAAAATTACTAAGTAATTGAGGAAAACAAAATAATTATATTTTATACTTTAAATCAAATTGACTGAGTCGTGTTTAACTGCTCAAAACAACTGAACTCTAATTTTCTAGCTAGAAAATTTTTGTTAACATCAGATTGTACAGTAGTCTAATGCTTGGTTAAATGAAGACAAGCTTTTTAAAAGCTAGCATAAAAATAACTGTACAATCCCATGAAATGTTTAATTTAAAAATTTTATGAACTGGTATTTCTGTAAACAAATTCTGTCATGAACATTTCTGCTGTTGCGTTTGATTTGAAGTAATGTAATTTTTCAGTTATGGTTGGTTGTTTTTTTTTCATCTCTGCACTGAAATTAGAGCCTCAAATTCTTCAACTAAACTTTTGTCGATGAGGCGATGCAATCGGTTGCGTAATTTTGTGATATACTATACTGATCACACACAATGGTTGATAACATTTAATCCGTTTTGTTATTGTTACGTAACTCTATGCTTTAACATTACTAACAAGCACAATCTGAAGCAATTTATAACTTTGCTTAGTCAACTTTCTGGCCCAGGCTCGCACTTTAGTGTTGATTTATTCAAAACATTTCATAATTATACGATAACGTAGAAATATAATTAGCAATTATTCTTAAAGTAAATCAATAAAAGGACCAAATTAGACTTTATATTTAAGGCAAATTAGTTTACAGTATGTTACTAGTTTTAAACTTCAGATTCTTGGTTACTGTACGTTATATTGTGTAGCTATCGTGTTAATAATTAATTTATTCCACTATTAATGTCACTGTTAAAGTTTCGGGTCGGTTTTTAAATTATAAATACGGTATGTATAATACATCAAACTGCGTCATCAAATCCAAGTGCAATTCGCATAGACGAAAATTTCATTAATTACTTTATACAGTAACTATACATTTTACGATCCACCTTGCAATGCTGACGTCAGAAAATAATGCAGCACTTTAAGAGGATTAAGTACGAATTGCGCAACAAAAATTCATATCAAACCCGATTTTATAATAACCAAGGTTACAGAATCAGCCAATCTAAAACATTACGTAATCATTAAAGAAAATATTACATTGAAATTAATACTGTACATATCGATGATACATTGCTTATTGATTGATTGACGTGAGCAATGTCATGTCATTGTCACCTTCAAAAGCAGAAAAAAAAGGCAATTCACATTTTCACATAGCAATAAAATGAATATACACATGTGCATGGTATTTTTATATTAGCATTAGATACAGCATTTGTAGTCGAATTTTATACCAATTTAGAGTTTTCTGGTAACCTTTTTGTAATTCTTTGTATTGAACTTCAATATTGATATAAAAATTATCATATTTTTTTGTTAAACGTTCAGTGCAATTCCTACCGTTAAGCTTATGTGAATAAATAGTAAATCCGAAATTAGATCTACTAATTTTTAGTTAACTTAAACCAATAAATTATCCCTGTGAGATCCTTAAAAGAATATTATACAATCAATTTATTACGTGTAGTTGTGTGAATAGTTGGAGGCGCCACGTGTGACATGTGCTTTTAATAAATTTACATACGTTTAAACGCAGGTCAAACATACAATCGAATAGCATGGTTACAATTGTGCAATATTTAAACGCTAGTGGTAAAACGCTCTAGTAGTTGCGCTCATTTGGTGTAACATAGCTCAACATATGCTTAGTGTTGCTTAGTTGTTGCATCATTGAAATATTGCAAAGCCGTTTTGTGTGCTACAAGAAAGCGTTTGATAGCTTTAATATTATAACGTGCTTTTGGTTGATCTTGCGGGGATTCTGCTGTGGCTGTTGGGAAGTGGAGTCGGTGGTAGAATGATGGCGTTTGTTTTGTGTAAATGTGTTGATTGTTTCTGAGTTGAGACTCGGCTTTATTATCTGTGGCCGAGTGTGGTTTTCTTTTTTTCTCTCTCCCTCTCCTCACACGGTTGTATTTTTCGACAAAATTTCTCAGGAATTATTAAGAATTTGATAGGAGTATTACACAACATCAAAGGAGAACGCGCGTGTGTATCAAAATTTGTAGCATCAATTTGGAATATCCCATTCATTGTGTGCGTGTTTTAAGTGTTGGTAACTGCGACTCAGGAATACAGCAAAGCAAAAACAACAGGTAAATAAATGGTCATTAAATGTTTGTCACTAATTACAAACCTATATGTCATACAAAAAGCTAAACATAAAAGTGAATAAAATAAGAAATAAAAAGGATGAGGTGACCTTCGGTTGCGCATTTGGCATCAACATGTACCTAATGACGTAGACTGGAGAAAGAAAATCGATTTGACTTATCTATCTTGTTACCAAGCCTGATTTAACCACACACTCGCACTAAACTGCTGCAATAAGTAATTAGATTATTACATGTTATAACTAAAATCAATTCTCTCTTACATTTAACTGGAATTGATGGATATCTTTGTATGGAGATAAATTTTTACAGTTTTAAATTTTATCGACTACCTACGCCTATGAGCAGCTTCAGCATTCCATTACAACTGTTGGGGCTGTGCGTGATCTCTATTTGTATGGTCTGATATTTTTAATTTAACTTATTAATTACTGCATTACTACTTAATTAAATACCAAAACATTTTTTTTTTGATATGTAGGGCAAATTAGCAAAAAATCTAGCGTTGTTTTTCTCAGGAGTCAAGTCTTTTAGGGGAAATACATTAATTTAGATTGTTAAGGAGATCAAATGTGATACTATCAATTGTTGATTTCTTTCTATTTTTATTATTTTTGTAAAAACAGATGATATTTGTGCGGAAATATGTGAAGAATGGTGTTGCTGTGCTGCTGAAAGCTAAAAAAAGTGATCATTAATAAACACAACTCCACCTACAAGTACATTGCAAACGTTTGATGGCGTTTGCCCAAGCGCGTTGTTGTAAGCGAGAAAAATACACACAGCTTGTTTTTAATGGTTTCACCTGTGTTGCTTGAAATATTTGGTACATTGACCTCTATTTATGCTTACAACCATCGGAAAGTCTAGATAAGAAAAAAAATATGTCGATAATAATTGAACACTCGTAATACTGTAGGTGTGTTTTAGCTAGAAAAAGCTCGCAGAAAATTCCAAGTTTCGTAACAAGCTGTAAGAAAAATCATCTTAGTCAGTAAATGACGATACTGATGGGAGATCTTGGTCATTCGACCACGTTATTTTTGCTCACATATTTGGTGATGCAGTACATCTCTTGAAACGAATCGTATTTCTTTAAGTTATATCATTTGATGCAATTTGATGCCTGCTGTGCTTGGATGCATTACATGACTAATTTAGAAATTGACTCTTGAATGCTTTGTTACTAAACTAGCAAATGCTCACACGACTTTGATCTGAGATGTAAACTTTATCGCAATTCTAATTAATTATGGAATTGTTAATTATTGAGGTTGAAGCCAACAACGTGTAACTCAAAGCCTATATAATTGGGTGTACTTTGTTGTCAAACCGGAATTTATCACTTGTTTTACGTTATTAGAAATTTTAATACTAAAATAATGTTTGTGTTTCATGCAGCTACGTGCAAAAGGTGATTTCCAAAATACAAAGTTTGTTGATTACAGTTTGAACTTTGAGAGACCAAATTTGTCTTGTGATGACTAATGTTGTTGTTCATTATTTCTTTATTGTGGTTTGTGAAGCTTAGTTTTACAATTATGAAGATTATTTCATTTGAAGTGAACGGTGTATTGTAAAGATACTTTTTTAAGAAACTGATTTAAGAATCTTTATTATTTTTTTTTTTAATTTTGAGTTTGATGCAAATGCTTAATTTGTAACGAGGTATTGTTTTTATTAAGTTTTTTTTTACTGTGTGTGTATTTTACTGCAGGAAGTGTCGTTTGGTGACCTAGAATGGATAGCATGTTAACAACACACTTCACTTTTCAGCTTCTGTTCTGGCTTTTATTACATTTTAAGTGATAATAACTGGTTAAATCGAAACTGAATAAATATAGGAAGAAGAAAAAAAATAAATGAAACCGGTTTGATGAACTTTTATTTATTAAATGAAAGCAATTTATTACACATTTCTGAAAATTTTGTACTGCAATTTGAATTGTGTAATAAAAGCAAGAAATGCTGTTCGTAAGATAAGTTACTTTAAATTTACTGTTTTAAAATTTCAATTTGGTTTTTTTTTATTAAATTTAATTGATTTTTAATTCGATCACTTAAGTTCCTTGAAGCCAAATGTTGGTTTTTAAACCGCATTAATAATGGAATCAATTTAGTAATTGTTATTGTTTGTGGATTTGTGGTTAAGAGCTAAGAATCTTAAAGAGAAAAAAAAGCTGATTACTAAATACAGTATTTTTTTTTTTGGTCTACAGTAAATTGACTTCACTTGTGTGAATTTGTGAAATGTTGCGTGGGTGTGAATTGGCGACGCTCGCACATATTGCTCAATCGACTTGGGATAAAATTAAACATCAAACTGATCTAATGTTACAAATTATTAATAATTTTTGGAGGCAGTTGGTGGTTACAAATAAATTGCTTGAAAGAAATGTTTGGTGTATCAGTTTTAATTGTATGAATTGAGCGTAGGAGTCGTGTGATGCCCGATTAAGTCGAGAGTACTTGGTTATTGTTATAAGACTATTGTTTGATTAGGTTGGATTATTTATTTTAATGTTAAACGTAGAAAAAGAAGTTGCCCGCTAGATTAATTAGTAATTGCGATTTTAGGTGTTTTGTAAAAATGGTACTGTATTGTGCAATTAGTAAAATCTAAGAAACCAGATTGGGTATTTAAAGCACTTGCACTAAAATTTGTTAGAATCAGTAAATAATATTATAGTCAGTGTTGGAGTTAAAAAGTGTACGGCTACAATTATACGACTGCTTTAGTTTGTTAATGTGCAAATCGTGCTTTAAATATGAAATTAAGTTACAACCATCTTGTGCAATGATAGTAAACATTCCGCCATACAGTGTGTGTTTATTTATCAATTTCACATCATGTGAAGAGCAAATAGATTTACCGTTTTAAAAACATACATTTATCTGTACTGTATAGAGAATAACATATGAAAGTAATTTATTTTTTCATCATTTAATAAGCAATAATTATTGCAGTATAATGATGACGTTTGATGAAGTAACTTAAGTTAATTTCGCAAGAAATTGTATTAATTTTGTTGTATTTTTGTTTTTTTTTGCAGGTCAGAGTGAGAAATTTGGAGTGGACCAAAAAAATAGCCAACTTATTATTTCCTCTCGCCATTATTAGCGAATTTTGTTGTCAAATCATTCATCTTTACTTTTAATTAAATTAAAATTAATGGCAGATACAAAAATAATATAAAAGTGCCAAAATATATTTTTTTGAGGGTGAGGAGAATATTTTAAATATATAAACAATTATTTTTGCTATTAATTATTTTAAAAAATTGAAACTAAATGAACTGCCACGTTAGAAGTCAACCACCAACTTCCTGTCGACTTAATTTAAATGTTCAAATTGGCCGATTAAAAGATGGCGAAGTTGGAGTAATGAGTGAAGAGGAAGTTGAAGTGGATGAGGAAGTCCATGGACAGGCCACCATAGCCGCTCCAAATGTCCATGATGATACAGATCTGAAGCCGGATAGCAATGGCGGCTCTGTTACAGCTGGCGTTGTTGCTTCCTCTGCGGTATCCTCGTCGGAAGTGACCGCTGTAGCAGCATCGGTGACGGTTAACACGTTCTGTCAAAATAGTAGAGCTGGTTATCTAACTCCTGATGTTCATCTGGTTAGTCCACCTAGTTTTCCAAAGAAAAATAATGGCAGCGAAAGTGCCACTACCACTTTCCCGCCGTGTATTGTGGGACGTTACATCCTGTTGGATCAACTGGACGACAAACCGCTGTATAAATGTGTAAATATTGACAACGAACAGGGATACACGTGTAAAGTAAGTTAAGAAATATTACATTTGTCTACCTTATTTGAAGTAGAATTACTGTTACGGTTAGAAATTTGTTTGGTGTCCGGTCATTTCTCTCTATCAGTGTTAATATTGGAGTAATGTTTAATTAACAACGATTTGTTCAAATGCATCGCTTTATTAATTACATTGCCTAGTCGCGGGTGGGGGTTTTGTGTAATCTAACTAAAAGTTTTCAAGTCGTGAGTTTGGGTGACTAATATAGTCGTGGTTACGCAGCTACATATTTTGACTAATGAGGTGATTGGCCAATGCCAGTAGAAAAGTGAATGAACAGCAGATATTTGACTGACCAGTCAACTTGGCCTTTCAAGTGAAAAAGATTTTGAAAAATGTTGGGAAATCTTTTCGACTTGTGATTCATTTTGATGGGATGTGTAGAGCGCAGGGGGTGAGGTGGATGGACGATGGACAGATCCGTTCCCTTTCCCCCTAACATCATCTCTCCCCTCTCTATTTAACTTTTGAAGCTGCTGCTTTGTATTTTGCAATCTGAAGAAACGTTTTGCAATTATTTGCCATTGGCTTAGTGTTTTTATACGATAAGTCTATAAAACGTCTAAAAGGCGGTGACTAATAATTTTTTTTAAACAAGAAAAATTTCTCAATCTCAACACTGCTGCTGTGCTTTTAAACATTCAACCTTCTGCGCATGTTTTCTTCTTTTTAATAATTTCTTTATAACATGCCTTTTAATCTTTGTTTTTAATTTTTTCTCTTTTAATTTAATTAAAAACCTTGCAATTTTATTTATTACAGTTTAGTGTTAAATTTGGATTTAGGTATAGTGAAGGAGCTGTAGTAGATGCAAAAAGCTAATAAAGTTGTAAAATAGAATTCTAAAATAGTTTTGTATGTACTAATATTCCCATTTGTCAATTAGGCCAAGTACAGTATTGTAAAGTTAAAAATAAGAAAATGAGTGAATACAAAGCTTGGCATTTACTATTGAAAATTTAAATAGTTTTTATAAAATAGCTTTAAAATGTAACGTACTAAAATAGACTAATATAGTGTCAAAAAGCATGTTTCGAAAATGATACACTTTATACTTGATAGTGTATTGATCAGTTCAGTATGGCTTGAAAAGTTGAAGGAATGTCTTAAAAGTAAAATTAGCTGATATGAAAAACAGGAGTTTGAGTTTGTTTGGCATTACATCCTGTTGGCTAACCTCTAGCTCCTCCTCTCTTTAAAAAGAGCGGGAAAATGAGGTCATGACCGAAAAAGAAGGAAGATAACAATATGGCGTACGAACACATAAACATTAAACACTGACAGTACTAAAATTGTTACCGAGACTTTATACACTTTGCCTATGGCATCGATGATCTTTAGCTCAAGTCAACGATTTCCGGCTTAAAAAAAAATATTTTTAAATTAAAATTTAACTTGGGTACACTGACACAGTCACCTTGTAAAGTCAATAATAATTCCAAAATACAGTACAGTATTTTAAATTTAAGCCATAATTTGGGCTTTTATTTCTTTTTTAAATGGCTGGACTAGGCTGGGATTTCTTAATTAAATGTTTTAGTTAAATAGCTTAAATTTTTTAGTTCAATGTAAAAATAAATTTGAGTAAGATGGATATATTAGCATTGAAGAAAAAAGTTTAAATTGGCTTTTAAACGTTGAAATTAGGCATTTCGCAATCATTTTTTTTTCTTTATCTGTGTTTTGAAATAGGTTTTTTTTTGAGACTTCAAGGTTGAGCTTAATGGCGGAAGTAATCGCAGAGCTCAGCAATAACAACTTTCCGAAGTCAAATCTAACTCAGAGGACATTGAAGTTTACTATTTAGTGTAATTACAAATCGATCAATAATCGATAGTAGGAAGCGAGTATAATTGCTTTAAATTTCAACATAGAAAATTATTTTTCTTGAGTTAATACAGCATAAAAATTTCATGCAATGCGGTTTGCATTGAATCGTACCAAGGTCTAAAATAGTCATATAAAAATGGTTCAAAAATCTCTTTAAAATAGCTTTTAAAGAATTGTGTTGAAATATCCGAATACAAACGATAAAATAGCTCAGTAAATGAATGTAAGGAAATAGTCTAAAACGGTTTTTAATGGCTAAAAATATCTTCGTTTGTTGCATAATGTACTAAACTTTCGAAACAGTGAGTAAATATAGCACAAAATTTTGTTTGAATTTGCTTTCAATTTAACATTAACAGCTCGCAATAAAATTTTGAGTTGGCTAATAATGGATTTAAGATTGGCAAATATTTAAACAACCTGAAATTGTCACGGAAGGGATAATTAATATAAAGTAAAACAAAATGGTTGGCTTGTAGGATGTTGTATGTTTTAATGAATTAAATTAAATTGAATTTTTGAGTTTTTTTTTTAAAGTAATAACGTTATGAACTCGCTTGGGAATTTGTGATGTCATGATAATGACGTACGAGTACTGTACGTGTTGGTAAAAGGTCACGTGAACTTCACGTGACGTCAGTTTGTGCATGACACAGTTGAGTGGTGATGAAATCGATTTTTAAAAAATTTCTTTTATTTCAAAAATGAAGCCATTAAACATTTAACTTTAATTAAACTACTTTAATTGAAGAACACCATTTACTTTTTTTTATAGTTTTTTATTTATATTAATGGCAATGGATTTTTGTATTTAATATTATTATTGTACAGTATTAATAACAATTTTTTGGATTTTTTTACTTGAAACCGTGGCCTACTTATTAATCTATTTGTTAATTAATAAATAAATACGAGTAATAAAAAGTGAGGAGTTGTGTTTTATAAAAGTAGCTGAACAATTTTAATCACTTTATTTTTAATATTAAAAAGTAAGATATTAAATGAAACTGGTTAAAAAGTTTTATCTTTATTTCTGATCTTGAAATGTGGTTAACTTTGTAATTAAGATTTTTAAAAGGTAATATAAAAAATTATTTTTAGTTAAATGACCTTTACTGCACTAAACCGAGTATAGTTATTTATTTTTTTGGGTTTTTACTTCATATTCTCTTTTATCTTTCTATTTTACCTCCTGGTTACCAACCTTGGGATATGAGAGGCTATCTTGGGGCACGTAAACAATGAAAAAAGCGATGGAATTAACATCTGATAAAGTTTGCATATATTTTTTTAATTGTTTTCTATAAAATAACTAAAAAGCTTTAAAAGTTGCAATTGGATCGAATTTTTGGGTATTTCTAGGGGTACGCAAACATGAAGAGATTGATAATCGCTATCTTATTCTTGGTCAATCAATCAAAAATAAATAAAAAGGTAGATTGAATGGGTGGTGGTTTGCAGGGGTTAGGGTAGGGTGGGAGCAAAGAAATAATAATTGAAGGATTTGTGCATTTCAACAGTTATTTGAAAGTGGGTGGAGAAAGGCCAACAACTGCAACATTGTTTCACTTGAAAATAAACAGGAAATCAAGCCTCTTTTTTAATATTGCTGTATTCTGCGTTTACTGAATGTGAGGAAACCACCCTCCTCATCTTTACCGAACCCTTTCAACCCTTTTTATTAAATTTTTTTTGTTGCTGTTAGGTTGTTAGCCTTGACTACTTTAATTACTAACTCTTGGCAATGCAGTGTTGTCCGATTTCTATACAGGGTAAAACGAATTGGTAATTTATATTTTGTTGTTGTAAAGGTTTCTGTTAAGTTCTTGTATTTTTAATCTTATAATGTAGTTTTTTTTGCAAGATGCTAGCGGTAGTTGTAACTTGTAACCTTGTTAGTCAGTTGATAAGTTAATGGCCTCAAAATGGCGGATGATAACTACTGTTCTGGTTATGTACCATGATTGCAACTAAAAAATAAATCAACAATAAACTAAATAAATTCAGGTAGCTTAATATTTCTATGTTTAGCTATTATTTGGAGTTTTATGACGATGTCACGAAAACTTTAAATAGCTTGTAGTAAAACACATTTACTATTGTTTTATGTAGGAAAGTATCACAAATTGATAGTAATAATAACAAATTTGATTTAAATTTAATTTATTTTTTTAAACTTATTATTTTCAAGTTTAGATGAACTCTCTTAAGTTTGAGGAAAGTTTTTTGCAAGTATATTATTAGATTATTTTGTTTATTTGCAATTAATTAATGGTTGATATATTTTTAAGATTGTGGTTTTGTTTGTTGTAAATGATGGTGACTTAGCTGTCAAAGTACATTGTACTGTTCCAGTCGCAGCAATGTTTTTAAATATTAGATTAATTTTGGTTTTAATTTTTTCGTATTTTTTTAATTACTTCCTGTTTATTATTGTTGAATTTTTTTATCCCATTTTGCTCTAAAGATTTGTGAAAATGTAGTTAAGTGATGTTTTATTTATGGTATAAATGACATTTTCTCAAGATGTGTATTTTTATCTTGTCGTCTGCTCTGCTTTTTGTTTGACTTGATTTAGGAGCAGTGCCAGAAAACCGAAACGGCGTCATTTTTTGAATATTTTTTCGCGCATAAAAACTGTAAATAGATCGACTGAATAAAATCCTTAAAATATACTTTGCAAATGGAAGTCGTCCATATGGCGGCTGGAAAAAACGCCAACGCCTACCATCTCGAAATTAGGACGTTTCTTGTACTGTCGAGAGATGCCAAATAATTAAGTTATGTAAAAAATGCCTCATTTAATGTGGATAAAGATACTCGGTAGAAAATAACTGCATTACTGTACATGTATTGCAAAATTAGTTTGAATCATTGAAACTGGACTCTTGGAATTTAGCTATATTTGCTCGAAGGCAGCTGTTTGTAAATAAAACGTTGTACTGTATTGTTGTTTACTCTTCGAAAACTTAATTTTGTGTTTTTCACTTGAAGATGAATTCACGTCAAATTTTATGGTTGAGTTTGTCGTATTTTCTAATATTTCTAAAATCTAAATTATCGTATTTTTTAGAGTTGCGTCATTGCGAACTGGCTGTGCAGAAATACTGAGTAATGATATTGTTTAGCAATAAAATGCAATAGAGATGTCTAGATTCTGGAATTTAAAAGATGGGCTGTTGTAAGGGGTAAAACTGCTCAAAGATAGGAAAGGGGGTGTAATAACCTCGCATTGTTGAGGGTTATAGTCACTAGAAATATGATAAAAGGCAAAATGGTAGAGGCAAAAGTTTATTGGTTGAGGTAAGAGTGAGTCTGAGTGCGAAGAACTTCCCACATTTTGACTTACGACATGTTAAGAGAGAGGCCATTTTATAATTTGAGAAGAGGCCATGAAGAATAAAGTAATAATAATAATGAAAGGTCGTTTACTTTCTATGTAGATTTGCGGTTCTCAACCTTTTCTGACTGGTGTATTTCTTCAAACTTTTTTTTTTTTTAGTTTTTACTGCCATTTTTTCTGATATTGCGCATTTGAGCATACTTTGTAAAATACGTCTCTGGTACATCAATTTTGTAGTACGTTAAAGACTTAAAAGATTGAACAAACTCATCGTTTAGACTTAAGATATAAAGTTTGGCCATAGAACTGGGCCACGACAATTAATTTAAAAAGTCTCCGTAAACATACGCAAGTTATTTGTTGTTGGTTTTTTATTTTTTCGGGTATTTTTTGGGTGTGGTTGTAATAATTGAGATGGGCGTGGCTTCTAATTTATTGTAATGAATGCTACTTAATACAATGTGGTACACATGACACCATTTAAGAGGGATAAAAGGGGTTTATTTAAAGAAGCAGGTGTGTTGTTTTAACAAGACGTACACAAACTTGAGAGTGGAATTGCGAAATGAACAGACGATGATGATGACACTTTAACCTCGGGCATATCTTTTTGATGACTTTTTTTTTTCTCTCTGAAAAACAAAATAAATTTTTTTTGACGCTCTGTATGTTTTTGGAGCTCGGTAACTTACTAGTACAAGTACACTTCTACAGTATGTGGATATGGATGACGTACACTTTTTTGCCATAACAGAATTTCCCACGGCAACTCATTAATTAACGTAACTTAACCTAGATGAGATTGTAAAATTTTGTACTTAATCGAAACGTTAACTAGCAATATTTCTAGTGCACTAAATTTCGATCATAATGTTTTTTTTTTAAAAGAAACTTAGTTGTACAGTATCGAAAAACTCAATGTGTCTTGTTAAGCTCAACTTTACGAATCACAAGTCTCTAAAATCAAACTTACTGTATTTGAAAATCAAGTTAGCGTTTCTAAAAGCTAAATGTTATGTTTTGAACTCGTTTTTCATTTTTGAAATAATAGTTTTAGCACACACATACGTTACTTAACTTGAAAGCATGAAAATTGTCATGGTATCTACAATGTAAATGGTGGCTCCTCCAGGAACATCCTTAGAATCAAACTTAGTTAGCATGTACAATATGTGCAAGTTCTGATAATAGTAAATAGTGTGGATCACCGCTATTTTAATTTTAATCAACACACTGTTGCTAAGTCACTCAGTCGACAGTTGGCAAATATTGTAGGGTGTTATGTAATGGTTTAGCATTACATAAATGGCATAGAAACAAGATTTTATTTATAAAAATGTACACTCGAATAAGGGAAACACGTTGTTGAATATTTATAATCAGAGCTTGTCAATCGAAATAATTGTGTTAAGCGTAAGTGCTGTGCCTTTTTATTTTGCAATCGTTTGTATTTCTACGGTTTTCAATCAACTGTATTGATAAAATTGTGGAAATCAAAACGATCAAAAAACTCATTTTCACGTTTAATGTTTGCTAGTTGTCGGCTTTTCCTCAGATACTTTTTAGCTTAAAAAAAATTGTCCTAATTTTTTCTCATCTTTTTCCATATTAAGATGAGCAAAGTGGAACATGCGATGTCGTAAGAGGCAAAATAAAAACATTTGACGTCACTGATGTTCATCCTTGGGCTGAGCATCTGTATCTTCCGGAAGTGACATCAATTTTGATTAATTGAAGCAGTTACTGCGGTTTAGTTGAGCAATAATTAAAATTAGACACTGCGTTTTTAATTTACATTGCGAAATATTTTGGCTTTAATTTTTCAAGGATTTTGTGGAGAAGAATTTTTTTTCGATGATTTTTTGGAAGATCGCATTGGGGCATTTCCGACATTTTCAAACGTTTAATTAGTAAAGATATGTGATAGATTAGGGGAATTTCCTGTGCTTTTTGCTATTGCTAAAATTCAAGTCATGTAGTGTTCAATGTTTTGTTTTGGGTCCTAAGGCTGTGCATGAAGTACGTGAGTGACCTTGCGAATTAAAATCACGAGGAGGTTATATCCAAAATCTAATCTTTACATTTTTTTTTTGTTTATTTTTATTTTCAAGCTGTGGTTCACGTGCACTATCTATTATAGTTTGCATTAGAAGTGTGCAAAAACTTGACTAATATGTAAAAAATACCATAGTTGGCTAAATAACAATGGCTAAACTGAATCGATAACTTGTATTGTTTAAAAGACTATTTAGTAACTTATTGTAAGGAATACTTTGTCTATTAATTGATGTTGCTTCTGAAGTTTGACAAATTGGCAACCGCTGTTTTTCTTTGGAGTATAGTGCATCCGATATTGTAATGTTGAAATTAATTTTAGATTATTTTATTAAGACTGATAAAAAATATCTAAAATAAAAAAAGGTTGAGTTTTCATCATCATTCGTAATGCGTAATGTTTGTCCTTCGATATAGGTAATGGCGTGCGTTATAAAGTGCCAACTTAAGCTGATTATTAGCTAATCTTCATTCCAAAGTCAATTAAGCATTGCACCAATACAGGAAACAATTTTGCTCAACTTGGCGTCAATTTAACTAAAAATTTAATTGCGAAATGCCTTTATTAAAGTGCAATATTTTATTATAATAACAAAGTACAGTATTCAGTGTTTTAATGTATGAAGGCAATGCTTGTGACTTTACTGTCTTTTCTAGTCGCCAGTCATGGCCTTTAATTTTTTGAATTTAAAATGTTTTGGTGTCTACGTCGTAAATTTAAACGAAAAAGCCAAACCCTTAATGATGAAAAACGCGGAAATCAGAAAAAGGCGACGACGCAATAGCTTTGGCTTGGCTTGGCTGTCAACCGGACAACCTCGGCTACAGCTGCATTCGATTCAAGGCTACATTGCCACCCACTCTTTTCCCATTCCCCTCTCCCAATCAAATACAACCCCTTCCAAAATTTATTATTTTTTTTTTTTTTTGTATTTCTTTGCTTAGTTTACCAAGCGTGTATCGATCTACTGCAGTGGTTTTCAATTGAGGGCCATATTTAGGGGGACCTTACAAAAAATTATTAATTAATGTTACTTAATTTTTTTTTGTGGGTAAAATCAGGTTACGAAAATGCACAAATAATTTGCAAAAATATTTACTAAAAGCTTTTGTGTATTACAGTTAGGATTGTTGGATTAGATTGAAAAATAAACGGTTTAAGATTTAAAAAAAAGTTAAGTGAATTGTTATTTTTTTTCAACGGTACAGTTCTCTTTGATACGCAAAAGAGTTGGAGGACTTGGGAACCGAACTAGATTTCCTCATGCGCACAATTAAAATCGTTTCAAAATTCATTATAGATTGCTCAATTTCAGCTTGCATCGTCATACAATTACAAATACAATGTGTAATTATGTTTTGTTTTTTAATTTGAAATGTGGATTGTATAGAAACTGATGATATTGAATTTCAGGGTAACAAAGAACTGAAATATACCATTTATTTGATCATGAACTACACTGTACTATACAGTATATTCAAAATGTGTAATCCAATATTGACGTTTTAAGAATTTAATTTAAATTCTCTTTAAAATCACTAGAAGCTAAAAGTATCTTCACAGTTAATCGAGAAGCATAGAGATGTCAATATTTACTGTAAACTTTTTTTGTTTTAAAAATTAATATATTTTTGTTCAGTTTTAAAAGTACATTATATTCCTAACAATTAGGAAGTTGTGTACCGCACATTTACAGTATCTCTCTTACACAATTAAAGAATCAAAATTATTCTCAAATGACTATTGAGATTTTAAAAGTCAAAGTACTGCACAGAGATAGCCTAATTTGTCTAAGTTTATATTGAAAATTGTTTATATGATTATAGTTTATAATTTGGGTTTAAAAACACTATTCACCCTAATCTAGCAGTAGTTCGGATTCTAGAGGTTAAATTCATTATTTGAAATGTTGTATTGTATTCCTGTCATTTGTTTTGAATGTTAAATTTGACGGTACTAAAGACATTTTGGCACATTTTTAACCACTGTCGCTGCAAATACTGTATATTTTAGTAGTTATCAACTTCTGAGATTAATTATTATTACTTGTGGGTTATTGTCAACCCTCGATTTATTTGTGGATTAATTGGTTTAATTTTTTAAGATTTGATTGTTGAAGTGGTCTGAGTTTCAGGGTGTGGCTGCTTAAAACTGCGCTGCTGCTGTGCTTAGTGTTGAGCAATCTACTGGATTTTGTTGCGTTATCGATTTCTCTGACTCTGAATTAAACGCGCAACATAATATGGTTTACTGTAGCATACTTTTCTACTGTATGTGTACGCAATGGCTGACGCATTTTATTGTAACAATGCACACACAGTTGATGAAATTTTGTATTTATATGCGCGACAGATTATTTAGAGGTTAAAGGGAAAATTATTGGTGATGTAATATTTTCACCAAGGTCAAACATCAAATTTGCAATTAAAAAAAAAAGATTATTGTGAAATGATCATGTGCTAATGCAAAGTTAAATATGATTGGAAATTTGCTTTAGGAATTTAATGTTTGGGCTTCTAAAATACATTTTAGTTGTTTTTAGGGACTTATTTGGTTAACTTTTGAGGTATTAAACTATTCTGAAACATTGAAAACATTATTTTGAAACATTTAAAGCGTTTATATGAATATTGGAAATGTATTTTACAGCATTAAAGACGTAGATGGGCATCAAGTTTAGTTTCCAATTTCTTCTGCCGTAGATTTGCATTAGAATTATTATCTTGAATGACAATAAACTCATTCATATTGAAATTACGTTACCATTACAACTTACGATGGCTGGTAATTGCTTTTAAAGATGTCTAAAAGCTTTAGAAATACTGTATCTAAAAAAAAGTGCTATCTGATAGAAACGCAGTAGTTGTGAAACATCTTGTGTAAACAATATTGTGAAGCTTCGTTTAGAATTTGAAGATGTCTGTTAATAAAATAGGCGAGGAAATTGCGTACGAGGAAATTCCATGTGCTTTAATGTTAAATAGCTTTCAATTAAACATGGAAATTTGCTTGAGGAATTGTGGCCAAGTTAAACTGAACGTCTTTTCCGTACTCTTGGCGTTGGAGGTCATTTGTTTTGAGTTGGGTTTTTTTTTGTTTAAGTTGGCGTTATTTTGAGAATCAAAACAAATGATCTTAATAGAGCCAAGTTAAAACACAAGACTACGGTGTGTTGAAGAAAATGATGACGTGTAATTTCGCAATGTGGAAATGTTTCTCAATGGCTTTTAAATCATCCGAGCAATTGACGTCGACGGCGTTGCCGCTGATACATCCACCAAACCCCGCCAAATCTGTTTCGCAATTTTCGCACTTTTTACGCCTTAGCTTTTATTATTTCTGGCAGAGAATTTGACATTTTTTTACTCAGTGAAATTCACATCAAAATTGTGCAAAATAAGACTTTCTTTATATTTTTGTTTTTAAGTTTATTTTTTTTGGCAAGCAGTCAACAGGATCGTTAATTATGCTTTAAATTATTAAAATTGCGTGCTGAAATCTATTTCCCCTTCCGGAATTCTATTCTACTGTATATTATGAATACGGAGGTTTGTGTATTGAATATATCGATTTTGCTTTTTTATGCCAAAATTTGAACGCTGAAAATAAACAGCTGACTTGGGCAACCATTTTGGTACTTAACAGATCATCACTGATATTTTTAACGAGCTCCACGTGTAGCTACTTTACAATGCCAAAATCATAATTAAACAACTGCAGATTGATAAAAAATATGTTTTTTATGGAGATAATGTATGTGTGCTTAGAAAAGACCCAAAGTTGGAAATTGTAGACTATTTTTGTTTGATTATATGGAGTAATATTTCAAGTCCGCCCACCCACGCACGTAATCCTTTTACTTATACTGTAGCATTTGAAATGAGTGCTGTTGTTAACACAGCGATTAAAGTTTTACCAGGCAATTATATCATGGGATATCGCTTTATAGTAAAAAAAAGGATATGTGCTGTAAAAACAAAAGTTGCGCAATATGAAGTTGGCAAATTTAGTTTTTGTTTGTTTTTATTTATTCCGTGAATTTACTTTATACTCATTACACAACAGCACACCATCATGAACTAATAATAATAATAATCGTTTGGTATGTTTTTTCAAGGATATATTTTCATAATAATAAATGTAAAATTTGTGTTTATAAAATTTTGTAATATTTACAAACTGCTGTCTTGTCCATTGACAAATTTAAATTACATGGTCAAATAAAGAATTGGGAGAAAATAGATGTTACACACCTAAGCATTATGGTACATGTCAGACTGGTATTTACTGTAGTACCATTGGTCATTTTGGTTCTTCGAGAAATGCGATGGATACCATGAATTTCGGTGATATGAAAGTATTGTACTTTTGAAATAATTTCGCTAATTAAATGCTATGTAATTACTTTTGTAGTTTTATCGTGGTATCAGTATTAAATTAATGAATTTATTCTTTATTTTTTCTTTTAGATTGTAAATAATGCAACAGAGAGGGATTTGTTGTCGATTCATTATCGAGTGGATAGTCATGATCGATTGAATGAATTGGTGGAAGTGTTGATTGGTGAAAGACATAGCTATTTGTTTTTTGATAAAAGTTACGGGGATCTTCATTCATACGTCAGGAACCGACGACGATTAAAGGAAGCGGAAGCTGCCAAGCTGTTTAAGCAAGTGGTCGAAGCTGTGCAACATTGCCACAACAATAACATCGTTTTAAGAGATTTAAAATTAAGAAAATTTGTATTTAAAGATTCGCAAAGGTAAGTTAAAATTGATAATATAAATTTTCATGGATTGAATTAAAAATGTAGGAAGCAATTTAAAAAGGCAACATTTTTGCAAGTGATAAGAAACGACTTATAACTTAAAATTACACTTGGCATAAATGCGGTTAAAGATTAATGGTTAAAACTTAGAATTAGATTGACAAATAGTAAAAGTTTTAGTTTTGCTACTATTATAGTTTTGAAACTCTAAATTATGTCATTTTGACTGCTGCATTTTAAGGTGTTTACATATTTCCATTTATTAATAATAAATCATAAAGTGGAGCTAGAAAAAAAAAACAGGTATTCTTATTAGTTAATAAATGAGTGCAATTAGAAAGCTATTTAAAACAAATAAAGTGGATGAATTGCTTCATTTGTTTTTAAAATATTATAAACAACAAATCATTAATTGCAGTTTATTACGTCATTCTTTGCAACTAAACAGCCTTCAACAGTGTGATTGTCTATAACTATAATGTAAAAAGCTGGTTTAATACATACTGGATTACATTTTTATTGACTTTATTATTTAGCTAAAAGTAAAGAATATTTAGTGTAAGATTACAGAAGACCACTAAGCAAGATTATGATTTATGCTATAATACAGTACAAAGTAAACGACGATTAGTTTGCTATTCCATTGTATAATTAGCATTTTTGTTAATTCATTATTGTATTGATTAAAGTTAATTATGTTGCCACTGGGTTGAAAATACATTGTGCTGTTATAAGCTATTTAAATGTAATATGTCTAATGGATTTTTTTCATCATTTTTTGTTAACAGGACTGAGTTGAAACTGGAGACTCTTGATGACGCTGTTTGTGTAGACGACGACAACGACACTTTGGATGACAAACATGGCTGTCCAGCTTACGTCAGCCCTGAAATTCTCACGACCAATGGTGGATATTCCGGTAAAGCAGCTGACGTTTGGAGCATGGGTGTGATGCTATATGCTATGCTGGTGGGTCGATATCCTTTCCATGACACGGAGCATAGCACCCTGTTCAATAAGATTCGCGGCGGACATTACGTTATCCCCGACAGCATTTCTTCAAAGGCCAAATGTCTCATCAAGTGTCTGCTCAGGCATAATCCAGCAGAGCGACTGGCAGCAGACGACGTTTTGAAACATCCATGGTTTAGCACTACTGCTACTTCCGGCAGCAGCAGCAGCCATCATCATCATTCTAATCATCATCATACATCATCATCTAACTCTTCATCATCGCGAGTCCTGGAGACTCAGCAAACGCTAAGCAGACATCAAAATCCATCAAACCATTCACTTTCATCGCTAATGACGTCATTACCAAACAACCAATCACATGTCAACACCTCAACGGGTCTGTTAAGCAAATTTGGAGATCAAATGGTACCAGATTTTGTCATGGGATCATGGGAAACAGCAAAGGGCCCACTGGATGGGACTAAATATTACTAAGCAGCCATTCTTGTTCTTTACTCCGTTTCTTTATGTGTGTATTTTTTTTTTCTTCTGTTGGCGGGAAATTTTCAAAATGGGTTTTTTCCCTGTTATTTTTGTGAGGTTGGGAATGGCTACATGACGCCATTAACTGCATTTTTATTATCATGGAACGTTTTTGGAGGTGGAGTTGGGATGGGAAGGGGTGATGGTCCAATTAACCAGAAGGATGACATTTTCAAATTGAAAGCAAAATACAGTACTGTAAAATATTTTTTGGTCAGATTTTATGGACAAGTGAAAGTAAATTCGACGGTAAAGTACATTAGTTTTTATTATTGAAGTAAATAGTAAGTAATATTCAAAATTTTTAAAGTAATTTCTTATAGTTTTAACTGAAATAAAATGTTGTATTTACTTATTGTATTAGCTTCCATATGACTGGTTATCCGTGTTAATTGTTATATTTAGTGATTACCGGTGATTATTCCTGTTGACAGTCTATAAAAAGTCCCGCCATTTTGTTTTGTTATTATTTTGTTATTAGTTTTTAAAAGTACAAAATAGATGAAAGTTGTTCTAGGCACCCCAAAAGCTAGTTAATTAAACAATGATTTAATTGAGAGGCTGAGAATTTAATTAAAAAAACTATTTTTTTAAGTTTGAGAGATGTGAGGTTGTTTGCGTGTCTTCAAGAAAAGAATTTGAGAGTATGCAACGCCAATTTTGTTAATTCCATTAAAAAAAAACAGCCACCCCTACATAAATTTATTTAATCTTAAATAAAATTAAACATTAAGTGCATGTGAAGTAAATTACATTGAAAACTATGGATACTCTGAGTCTGATGTCTTAATATACCGTTGTAGGTTATTTTTTGAGCAAATTTAGCACATTTTGTGAAGTTAAATGTACAGTTTAATTGTTTTTGATTGGCTGTGAAAATCATGACATTTTCAAAAATGGCTACCGTACAGGGAATGCATTGCGACAGGTTTATGAAACAATTTTGGATTTTTAATAGAAACAAACTTCTGCTTTTAACTTCAAAATACTGTAATGCTTCTTAGCTAGAATTTAGAATTGACTTAGAAACCATATTTGTAAAAACAAAATTGTTAAAATTCCCCGTGTGGATGTACTGTATGCCATTTTGGCGTGGACTGAGTTTCATGAAATTAGTTTTGGCTTTTGAACTCCGTTGCTTTACATTGTAAAACTTAGATTGGTTGCTTGCTTATTTAATTTAGCTGATGTTAGTTACTGTTATTGAAGATCTGATTGTTGAATGGCATTTAAACCCAGCACGTTAGTTTTGTTTGGAAACAGCGCCAATCTCAGTTGTAACATTTGAAATTACATATCGTACCATTAGGTAAACATTGTGGGCCTGTTTTTTATTGCGTGTGTGTGTCTGTTGAACAAGTCACTTTTAGTCAGACGATTAAGCTCATCGTCACATCTGACTTTTCGTTATAAAATTTGAAGTTTGGCGACAAGGAAGAGTTTTAATTGATTGTTAATGTATTGTGTAAATTCGGTTTTTTGGAGAGTATCTCTTTATATTTTTTGCATGAAATATGTTGGTTGAATGGTATGGTGACCTATGTAAACTAAAATTGTCAGCTAACCATGGTCATTCGACGTTCAGTGGTCATTTGTAATATGTTATTGAATCAAGATTGCACCGGTAAATAAATTACCATTGATTGTCAAATTGATCATTAAAAATGACAATTTTTTGTTTGTAAAAAGTCATGTGACATATTTTGTCATTTGATATTTTTGTGGCAATTATGTTTTCGTTATTATTATTCGATATTTCGTATGTAGTCATTTAACAGTGATGTGTGACTTGTTTATGATTGCAGTCACTTGTAACTTTGCCACTTGACATTAATCAATGAATTTAATGTTTTTCCATGTTTGGTGGAATATATTTAGTTTTATTGTTGTCAAAATTTTTGTCTTTTAAATTTGGTTTCATATTTTTAACGCTTGAATTTATCTCTAATCAGTGATCACTTTTCGGAAACATTGCCCTAATACAAAGTCAAAAAGACCTAAAAATTAAAAACAATTGATAAATGGCCATCTACTGAAATCTATAAAAAAAATTACTGCCATGTTGATTTTAAGAAAATGAAAATCGTTGTAATGATACAGTACTTTTACCACTTGCCATCTAATACAAACCGGTGACTGCAAAAAAAAAAAAAAAAAAAAATGCTGCCATTTAACTTTGTCGCCAAATGACTAAAAGTGACAAATGAACAGATCAATCAACGCTTACTATGACAAAACATTGCAAAAGCAGGCAAAACATTATGATTGAGTAATAAATAACTCAAACGCTGGCGTTTGTAAAAAATTGTCTGCTAAGCTGTTTTTATTGTGTCTCCATTTTTGTTTTTATTATATTTGGTTTTGATTAACATGACAAAACACAAATTGTTGAAAAAAGTACCGATCGTTAAAACTTATTTAGGAATTATGGACTTGGGTCTCCAACGTTTTACTGTTGATTTCGAGGGATAAAATTAAACATCAGCTTTTTTGTTTATTGTTGAATGAGGGGGGAAATCACATTGTTGTAAACCTTGGTTCTCAATTGTTAATGGGGGAAAGAATTTAGTCTAAAAACAGTTTTCATGAATTCAAAATTTGGCATTTTAATAGCAGAGATTGGCTACTAAAAATCATGACAATTGTCAATAGTTCCTATGGTCTTAAAGAACCTGGGATAACGTAAATGGGATTTGTATTCATAAATAATCACTTAAAAAGTAAATTATGAGTAATTTTCTAAAATTTCGTAACTATATAGAATCACCAAAATAATTTTCTGTTTGCAAGTTGAGTTCGTGTTGGAATGGAATGGTTGAGAACCATGGGTTTAAGACTCGTATGGATATAAGATTCAAATTTATCGATAAGTCATTTTAAAAATGTCGATAGGTTGAATTTTTTGTGTGGTTTAGGACCTTTTAATAGAAGCAATGTTGTTTTTGTGATTTTTTTTGGAAGTACAGTACTGTAAAGTAGTATTTCTAAGATACTGTAGATATTAATTGATATTAAAATGGTGTGTGTGCCTCGTTTTATTAAATTTTGAAATTGACAACTAAATGTAAAAATAGCTAAATTTGTTTTTTTATCTTTGTTCTCGTTTTAAGCACGAAATTGTTAAGGCTCCTTCAAATTTATAAAATTTTGGAGCCTAATATTCAAATGAATGGTTTTCACTCAGAATATTTACCACACACACACCTTAAACTCTTTCAAGTGCTTTGTTTTACTTGAATTACAGTAATTTCCGGTTTAATCAAAACAAGTCTTTTTCTCTGCAATGTTGTAAAACAAAAAAGTTGTTGGTGTTGTTAACAAAGTAATTGTCATTTAATTGTATGAAAACAAAATATAAGATTTATTTTTTTTCCTCATTTTTAATTTTAAACCCCATCCACAATTTCATTCAAAAAATAAAATCAATAAATCTGCTTGTAAAATAATGTATTAATTTGTTTGAATTTAAGAGTTACCAGCGCTACCAAAGGATGAGACTGACGATGCTTTACCAATTGACAGTATAAAAATGACCAAACTTGATGAGATTAATTTTCGTAGACTAGGAATGACGAAGACTATTCTGACGCACAAGGGATATCGGAAAGTATGAGTCACCCTTTTATTCTTACTGTTGAATGTGTGTAGGAATGTGGAGATTATGTAAGGGAATTTGAGATTTTATTCCCCTCCAGATGGCCATTTATTTTATTCCCTGACAGTATTTATTCCCTCTTTAATACTATGACTCACCAAACGGTATCCTGTAGCAGTGTTGGAATTTATTTTTTTTTCTGAAGTTACTTTGTACAATATCATGTCTGTCCATTATGCAATTTTTCTTTTATGCAGAAAATGTTTAAGAGAAAATAACACTCGTATTAATATACCAATCATATCAATATTTTGAGTTATTATTATTCATTACTTTATTTCATTTTGCCAACACTTACAGTATAGTAAATAACCTTGTGTTGGAACTGCAGGTGTATGTTTAGTTATTTTTGTACTGTACAGGGGTTATCGATTAATGCCATTGTGCAATAGAATGTGAATTTAAGGAAGAGGAAGGGGAAATGGGATGTAGCAAAATAATACCAAGACTTATTTTAATCATCAACTGCGACTTGCAATGTGCGACTATGAGTCGTCGTGATCTGCTGCATTTAGTTATAATGGCTGTTCCATTTATTATACGCTGCATTTTATGAGTCAGCGTGGAAACGGAATGAAATATGGCAATTTCACATTTAAAAGGAAACACCAAACACTTGTAGTTACTGTATATCGAGCACTAATAAATAGAAAGATAGGAAATGGAATAAATATAGCTTCAAAAATAGGCTGTGACTCATTGATTACACATTACTTGTATCTGTACACCTGAAATAGCATCACTCAAATACATACTGTACATGAATATAAAAACTATTTATTGATTTTTGGGGAAATATTAAATGATATGCAGTGACGCATCTAGAAAGGACAGTGACACAAAATCTTCAGCTATAATCATGCATTTGATTATTATAGAAATTTATTATTTAATTTCTTATTAGTATTAGGAAGCTTTGGTATTATGTATGTTTGTAAGAAGCTAAAGTAATTTACAAATTTGTAATAAATAGTATTATGCTGAATTTGGCTTTACTGTTACGACACTAATTTGGCAAGCTTATTATCAAAACAGTTAATAGTGAACGAGTTTTATAAATAAGACACATTTTGGCTCTTGGTAGCGGTACATGTATGGCTACACAGTCCACAAAAACTCTAAATTTAACGAATAATCTTTGCATCAGTAGTGAAATTTAAGACAACCGTTATATCCAAATGTAGGTAGAAGGACGTTGTTTTTAATTATCTGTGTTAGATTAAGATAAAGAATTTCAAGATCTAGAACGACGTCGATGTTTCTTTCCACTAGACTTATGTTTCTTTGACTTTTTATGCCTGTAAACATAAGATCAAATGTCAATAACACATGTAATTTTAAGCAAAATGACTATATAAGTAATTACTTTGGTTTTCTTTCATGCGAATCACTTTTATGTCGTTTTGTCGGACTTTTACTCTTTTTTCGGGAATGTTGGTGATGTCTCCTATTAAACACTTCAATTTTTAAACTTATTTCTATTTAGAATGAAGAAGAAAAGCTAATACCTTTCAGAATCTTTTGATCTGCTTCGTGATCTTCTGCTGCGTTTCTGACTGTCACTGACGAATTTCACTGGACGGTTATCCTCTTCAGTCGACTGTTCAACTTTTATTTCGATTTCGGTTTCATTCACAGAATTTAAAGCTTGAGTGTGAGAATCGATTACATCTCTGAGGACCTGAAATTTAGGTAATTATGTTAGTGTTTTAAAATGGAGCTCATTGCAACTGCTGCTTGCCTCAGTGTAAGACTTCTTCGTTATATGTACGTTCTTGGCTCTGTAAGATTGTCTTCTTCTCTTATAATCTCTCTGTTCGGCCAAAATCTCTAAATGGCTCTTCTCTTTTGGTTCATCTATCACATTTAAACAACTTCAGATTAGGTTTGATCCACATTAAATCGTTTACAACGTAACAACGACCAGATTTAGCTGAGTATTAACACATCGTAAATGTCATAACTTTTACCTTTGGATTTGTCTTGTACAGTTGCCAATTGCAAATCTTCTAGTTTAATTTGCAAATCATTTCTCCCTTTCTCAGAGACATAATCGTAAATTGCTAATCTTTCAGCTGGGCTCAGCTCCACTATAGACCGATCGTTTGTTTGGGGTAACGATTTCCATTCACAGTCTACAGTATAAATATAAAATTCAATAGTTAAGAAAACTAAACATTTGAAGAAAGACCAATACATGCTAAACGAATTCATCTGAAGTAATGAATTCATCATACCAGTAAAAAACTAAAAAAAAAGGATATTATGTTAAGATACATTTTTTTCATATATTAATCCCATATGTTAAGAGAAGATATGAGAAAAGCCTATCAAACACTGAAATAAAAACAACACATCACTTACACGTTTAATGATATTCAATTACAAAAAGTACGATATAAAAGTAATAACTCGAATACTTAAACTGGTAAAAAATAACGGGAAAAATCGCCAGTTTAATTGATAAGATGTATGATCGTTTCCTTCTTGAATTTAAGACATTTATTGTTACCTAAAACTGGTTTTTGTAGAATTTCATTAAGATACATTTTTCGAGTCATTAAGGCATCTTTATACGTACCCATTGTAATTCATTCAATTTTTATGTCAAACAAATCAAAAAAGTTAATAACAAATGATCCACTTACAAGCTTTGTTGCTTCCATAAATGAAATTCTGGTGACTATTCTGTATAATTTCATTTTGTTTTTGTTCATCTGTAACATAGTAAGCGTTTATAACTCATTCAATATGCTACAATGAAACAAATTTCTTACCTATAAAAACACTGGTTACCGTATTACTGTTTTCATAAAAGAACGACGAGCTTGGAAGTTGGTTTTTCTGAATTTTAATCATCATTTTAATAATTATACAAGTGTCTGATGAAATCAATTCTATACGTATCATTTGGCGAAGACTCTAAACTTACCACATCTTCTATTGAGTATCCATTGCTTAACATCGAGCAGTTTTCATAATGCTTTTCGAGAGACTTCAAAGGCATTCGATGATCTGGATTAAATTTGCATTGAACTATTCTGTTGCTATCGTCTTTCTCCTTAAATCAAATTTATAGTTGAATCAAAAATACCACCATAATCTTTTACATCATTCAAATTGTTACCTGACTTTCAAATTTGTTAATTATTTTCTCTCTTGTCCAACCTAATTCATTTAACTTGTTTTCCAACTGCTCTTTGGCCCATAAAGTAAATGTACTCAGCTCATTTATAAAATCTTTTTTGGGTTTTGAATCCATTTATAAATTATAGTAAAATTACTATCTAACTTTTTGGATGATGCATACCAATGCATGTGAATAGATTACGTGCGTTTATATAGGACGTTGACATCGCATTGTTATTTAGGTTAAATGAGCAACAGTTACCCTAATAATGGTTTTGTAAATAACTATATGTTTTCAGCGTTATTATTTCTGGGAAACTTGCGTGATACAGTTTATATTTTATTGAAAACATCCGACATCTAAAATTGTCCAAATAGGCTGCTAAAAACCAAATGAAATGCTTAATAAATTAATACTGCTAAAATTAAATGAAACATTGAGAAACTCTTAAAAAGAATACGAATTCCCTATATTCCCGTGCACATGGGAATTCCCACGACCCAAAATTTTTGGATGTAAATTCAACCTCATGAATAACTTTATGATAATCATTATTTTTATTATAATTTATTAACGATTGGTAAACGCCATCTTATGTAAAATTTTAGTTATTTATTTGTTAAATTTACCTGTGAGAGAATTTATTATAATGACAAAATCTAATAAAGATCAGACCCGACAACATTGTGGTGTTGAGGTTGAATATAACCATTGATTTTTCAAAGTAGGTTAAGTTCAGTGAACGTGTAGTTGTTTCAGTTGAAACATTTAGCTGCTTAGTGCTTATCGTTTGTATTTGGTGGTTAAAATCTCTGTTAGTAGGATTACAGTTTAAACGTTACTCCAGTTTCCTCACAGGTAAATATGAATGTCTAATGACAGAAATTTTTTAAATATGTGATAATTAAGAATCCTAGCAAAAATATGGCGCATCAACCACGTTGGGGCGAAAATGAAAACAAACCAACTCTTCTCAAACCAAAATACTTTTATTAAGCTAAATTAAATTAGTATAACGTTTATAATCGGTCATGTTACACATTAAATACCACTTACTTCGCTTTACATTTAATTCATTCAAGTAATGGGATTTAAATACAGTAATGTTAAGCCTCTTAAACTAGGATTGTGTTTGAATGTTTATGGCTTTTAAGTTGTGGATAACCAGCTGACTCCTAGCAAAAGGGACAGCATAAGAATTTGTCTGTAGTGTATAGTTCTGTATAGAAAATCTTTGTTCTTTTAATTACGTCATAAACCAGTTTGAAGTTGATAATCCATGACTAATTGATAAGGAAACGTAAGATACGAGTAACTTTGTTGCGCGTTTATGGTTGAAGCAGCTGTTAACAATTTTATTTGATATCTTGCTGAAATCTTATCATTTGCAGTTAATCAAGATGGCTCGTGGTCATCAGAAACTTCAATCCCAGGCTAAAAACCAAAAGAAACAACAAGAAGCGAAAAAATCGCAGTGCCATGACCAGAAAGCAGCTGCTCAAAAGGCATTAACGATCAGCTGCTCTGTTTGCAAGGTAATTTTTCGAATAAAATTGAATTAATTTTTAAGATTTTTTTAAGGAAAATATCAGCGTTAAGATTTGAAGTTGTAAAGATTTAATATGGGAAATGTCGTTGACATTATTACCTGATGTAATCAGACGTTACCTGCGTTGCCCTTGTTTAACCTCGATGGCCTAGATTTAGTGTTTTTGTTATTGCATGAAGTCATATAAAGCAGATTTTTTTTAACGATTTAATTCAAATAACATTCAGGTTAATTATTATCACAGGCATTTCAAATCCTTTGGAACTATTAAACTTGTTTTTCTGAAGTTTTTTTTTACTTAAGTAAAGAAAAAAAACATCAGAACACACTAAGCGATTCTTGGAAGTGAAAACGTCAATTGCTGGATAAAGTTTAATTCAAGAAGTCACATGGTTAACTCTGAAAATAATTCCCCATTATAATAATGATAACTCATTGCATATTACGAAATGTACTTGTATGTTATTGTTGATTGTGAGACTATTTTATTTAATGGGAAAATTCAGAGGTTAATTTTAAGTGCTGACTGATGACGTTTACAGACAATTATTATGGTAACGTAGCGGTGTTGATTGAAATTTTTACTATGATTCAGCGCATTATTGCAATGCTCTGTTGTGTGATTGTTGGTAATTACTTTATAGTTTTTATTCACTAGATGTATTGAAGTAGAAAATATCATTTGTATTGAAAATTAAGTTTTTATCTTCTCATATGTTTGTATGTACAAAATTATGATCTTAATTCTTTTTTTTTTTTTAGGTTCAGATACCAGACCCAAAAACATACAAGCAGCACTTTGAGAACAAACACCCCAAGCAGCCTTTGCCAGCAGAATTGCAAAATGTTCAAGCCTAGGTACAACTACTACTAATTATCAAGTAAACGCAACAGCAAATTAATTTAACCCCTTAAATGCACATTGAAAAGCATATTTTCAGTATCTTTTGAGCCATCATTTTTTGTGAGTGTTATCTTTTTCGGTGTAAATTTGAACGAGTCGTAAAACACAATCCCAAAACATTGGGTGAAGACATTGTTTTAGTGTACATGTACACAATTTTCATTTACTGTATGATGTAATAAAATCTTTAATTATTTTATGTTTAATTTTATTTTTTTTTTGTTTTGTCTACAATGTTTTGGGAAGATAGTAATTATTAATGCTAAGCAAATCCAAATAAGTCAGCATTTTTTGGTTGGCTTTTAGGTTATTCCTTTGCTATGAAACTTCATTTTTTGTACCGTACTATAATTTATAAGCGAGAATTCTTTTTTTAGGTATTTGAAGTCATATTTAGCTCCCGTAAAACTTAATTAAATCGTTTTAATAAGCTATTACTAAATGTTTTGTGCAAATGACAGCTTTACAGACTCCCATTGCCTTTCCAAAATATTGCTTATTGTTCTCAGTTTTTAATTTCAGTAATTCAATATCTAATTTCAGATCTAACTAATGTAAATTATCAATAATCGACACAAACACCACCATCATCACTACACCAACCATGAAAAAAAGTGGAAGATATGCAAGTTGAGAGAAGATTTGTTGGAATCACATCAATCAATCAACCAACACAATGAAACTTTCGTTTTGATTGGCTTTTTGAAGGTCAGGTGATTTGTAATTCAATTTAAGCGTTTATATAATTATGTATTCACGGTATATCAGGAGATTGTGTGTTTCATAATGTTTTTTATAAATCTGTTTTATAATTGGGGAAGGAAAGTGATTTTGTGGTTAACATTAGGTGTCCAACTGCCATCATGAACTGTTACTCGTTTTTTTACCGTTGTTATCTCGAAAACAAATACTACAGAAGTGCTGTTTTAACTTTAATTTTATTTAATAATAATTATGGTATTATAATTTGAAGTTCTGGCCACCCATATCTCTGAAACTATTGCAGCTACTGTACATTCGTTCGTATTACTGCGCATTATTTAATGATAGTTTCATTTGATACGGTTGGCTGCAGAAGTTTGATTCTTAACTTGCAACCATACTTGGTGTTATGTATTGAAACTATTTTCTAATTGAGCGTTGGACACCTAAATGTAATCCGTTTTTTAACCGTGGATGTCGATTCTTACCAGATTTTGCTTTAATTGTTTAAATTATTCCAAACGAACTAGTTGATGGCTTTTACATCGCAAAAGCAGTTTTGATAACCATACAAACCATGAGAAGCATTTGCTGCATACAATTGCACGTAATGTTTTTTAATCGTTGATGGATAACTGACGTAGTAATTTCCGGTTTAAATCACATAAATCGTTAATATTGTATTCTTGATTTAGTGTATCATGATGTATGCACGATGATGTTGACATAACGTAAATCGATACAGAGCTCCACATAAATTTAGCAGGGTTATTTGTGTTTTATCATAAAAAAAAAACAATTTTCAATAAATTTTTATAACGTCACGATGGATTTGGTGACTTACTGTATTTTGGTAGATAATCAAATGAAAAAAGAAACAAACAGGGAGTTGATGCATTTGAAGCTGATTGGTCATGGCGTTTACAATTGGCTACGGTGGCTGTGGAGGGATTGGATTTTTCTATTGTCAGCACATTTGCTATTGATACAAAATTCAGGTTAACTACTGCTTCATTTGTTAAATATAGTGCGTTGTTTGTGCTTGGTAAACAGCACACCAAACGATCGCTGAAATATCATCGATTTATTCATGTTTTAAATTAAACACGGTTGACTTTAATACACCCAAACAACGCTAAAATCACCAGAAACAAGTAAACCGTTGCTCTTATAAAACATTATTATGATAAACATTTGAATTATTGTTTTTAAGCATGAAAACACTCCAGACACTGTAAACATCAAAATAATGTAACTGTTGTTGGGTTTTTAAACACTTATAAATACAAAAAAAAATTGTTATAAAAGTTTCAAAATTTGTCTAAACATGAAAGCAGCAAAGCAGTGTTATTTTACAACAATAGCCAAAAGCAATTATAATATATATGATTAATATTTCATTCATTTTAAGGAAGTATCAACATTGAATGTACAGTTTTGCTGAAAACAAATGAAGTGTTGTGATTGGCTGTAAGCTCGGCTATTGTATTGAGATTTGTCACAGCGTTTGAATTGGTTTCGGTGTCTCCAATTTGGTTATTATTATTTCCTCATCTGATGTTTTGTTTTATTTTACTCGTTGACACTTTTTTTTGAACGTAATTGATGAAATACGACGTCATTTAATCTCTGATTACGTCATGTATTAAAACGGTTCAGGTTCCTTTTTTTTTTGTTTTGGTAGAACATTGTGTGGATGAATTGCAGGCGATGGAAGTCATGGGCTCTCATAGGATTAAAATGTATTTAGATCAGCACAATGTTGGACCTTTATTTGAGGTAATTAATTACTATATTTATTTAGTAACAAACGTTAATTAGGACTGTTAATGCTCTATTGATTAAATCATTTTGAAGGACTTGATGTCGAAATTAATTAATGAAATGCCGACTGAACCACTGCCATTTCTAATTCGGCTTTTACAAAAAAAAGTCTACCAAACATCACAGGTAAATAGCTTAAATAACTAATTTATTGTTAATATATGACAAAATTGCAAATGGGGCTTAATAACGTAGATTTAAAGTTTAAAAATAATTTAAATTAAACTTTTTTTTAGTTATTTTGCTTTTGTTTTAGTTATTTATTTGGTAAACTTGCTCATTTAATTTGTAAGTTGTTTATCGCCTATTTAAAAAATCGAAATTGAATATTTTTTTTAGACAGTGATGAATATTCCACAACTTCGCCGAAGTCTTGGAAATTTATGTAAATATAATCGCTAATAATTGAAAATACAGTAGTATAGTGGTCAATTACAACAAATGAATAAATTAATTTTGCAGCTTGTACACTAGAAATTGAACGTCTACCAATTCAACCAAAACCATCATCTGCTGTCCAGCAGCGTCGTCATCAGCGACCAATGACTCCAACTGTCATAAATGTTCCTAAGAAATCAATTAATTATCCGCAAGTTAGAGGAGGCAAATCGTTTAATGTTCGACCAGGTAACCAAGTTTATTGTTAATTAACTTAGTTTGCAACAATACCAATTTTTTATTGGAAAAATATTTCAATAGCCTCTCCAGCTAAGCAGCAAATGAAAACGGTTAATGATCAGACTAAACAAACGGGAATTGCCAATGTACACAAGCAAGAGGATAGTTACCAGTCTAATAATGTAACCGAATACATTTAAGTATTAATTTTTAAATAATAATAATAGTAATAGCTCAGGAGCGGTGACCCATATTACAATGGAAAAACGACTTCGATCAAATTGGCCCTGAAGTGGGTTAAATTCAAAATTGAAAACACCTAAGTTTGCGCTTAATTAAAAGCGCCACTTAAAAAAAACCATTTAAGCATTGCGTTGAACGCTTCATGCTTTTCAAAACAATGAAGCGCGTGCATAAAAGTTTCCATGGTTACGCTATGATTAAGGACTAATAGTTGTTATATACATTTCATCATTAAGAAATATTTGAATGCACGGCTTGATATCCTAAAGGATTAGACAATTTTAAAGGGCATTCAAGTTGTCTATAATGGAGATATGAGTTCCCAACAGCATTGTTATTATGTTACTGATAAATTCAGTAATCGGTAATTAATTATTCAATATTTTGATATTGATTTCTTCCTTTTTAAATCTCACGGTTTTACTTTATTGGAAATTGCTATTTTCATTGGCTTTAATGTTTGTAAGCTCTTTACTGTAATTTTTTACTTAAAATAAGTTAAATAGTCATTCGTTTTTTGCTATTCAGGAAAACAACCCAAAATACGATACTGAAAATTATTCTGTTTTACGTGAAAATGTATTGTGTGTAAAGAGCTAATAAGCAGCGTTCCGAATTATAATAGATTTCCCATTGCGTTTAGGATCATAACTTGTCAGCCACGTATTTTTTACATGAAACGTTATAATTTACTGCGATTTCTCAGTCAATTAAGCTAGAACAACTAATATAATTATCTTGACAGGTTAATGTCCCGTTATGGCGTCCTGGCGGTTACGATGGTCCCATAATTCCAGGACAAGTGTTCATTGAAGATCCATTTAAGGATGAGCTGAAAAATCTCCAATTAAAACCAACACCAGTTCATTACCATAAGGAATACACCCGGTATGTTTGACATTGATAAACTCATTAGCTTACATCACTATAATTTACTAAAAAATTAATTTAAACACAGAAACATTTTAGACTCAATTCTTTCCTCGTCCAAACAGTCCAAAAAATTAGATATTATGAATGGACAAAATGGGAACTACAATCAATGTAAGACAATGAAATGTAATACTATACTATAAAATTACATTATTGATGTTTTTTAAAGTGAAAGATGAAATGTTGGATGAAACTGTTGAAAACAATACTGAGCTTTATCAAGTAAGTTTTATTTTAAAATAAAATTGATTTTGACAATATTTACACGTAACATCGATGATATTGATTAATTAGATGACATTATGCGAGGATTTACCTTCATGTCGGCAATCAGCTGACCACCAACAGCCTCCATGTGTGACACAGTACAATATTTGCTGCATCTGCGCAAAACTGATGGAGACCCAACAGAATTTTCAAAAGGCTACAGCTCAACAGTTACAAATTCCAGTTACAAAATCTTTCAAAAGCTCAACTGACGATGTTACCATTCCATTGCTGTAATGGCTAAAACTGACCAATTTAATTATCATATAATTCAATAATAATTGTTCGTTTTAAATAGAAAAATATCCAAAGATACAAACAGTATTAAAGATGATTTGTTTTCTTCCATCAGAAGTTTGCCTCTACCGAAATCACCAATTCAGCAAAAGGTCAGTGTAAATATTTTATTAACAAAAAAGATTTGGTTCAGTACAGATTTCGAAATACTATTAATTTAATTTTCGTGCATTTTAGTCAACTTTAAATTTTTTTTAAAGTTACACTACTTACAGTAATTTCATTTAGCTTTACAGAAATTACTAATTTATTTCAGAAACTAACAAAATGTTGGTACGAATCATCATTAGAGTCCATCTATGCTTCAGTTAATGGCTGGAAAATATAAAAAAAGAAACTGCCAGTTAAAGTTTCACATAATTATAACTGCAATATCGATTGTATTAATATCATTTTTTTTTTAAAAACTTTATTTATAAATATTTAAACGAAAATGCTCTTAAAGGTTCTGAACATTCTGAATTACATGTTAACTCTTTTTATATCACAACTGACATGATAATTAAGCGATTACCGTTATCGATTAATTAAAAAAACGTCCATTTCATAATTTTTTAAAAATTTTAATAATGACGATCAACGATACTGATTAGATTAGTCTCATTAATTAATAAAACGACGATTTAAAACAAATGTTAATGGGTATAAGCTAACTGCTAATAAAATAAGTAATTTACACTGTAATAATTCTGAATTAGATATACTTATTTAATCAATATTGTTGATTAAATTTGTTAGAAAACAGTTGAAAATGCTGTTTTTCCATGATTTCGTTTATAAACAAGCACTTTAGGCGATGACATCGCCATCGGGTGAGCAAAACCGAATTCTTGATAATTGTGTAATAGCTCATCATTCTATCTAATGGGGCCCCCTTTTTCTTCCAAATGGAATATCCATCTTCACGTAACGTTCATAGGTAGCGCCACTCAGCGTTGGTGTAAGGAGTTATTAAGGCTAAAACAGTAGGCGCTCATTTCTCGCTGCTACTTTCACAGTTTGATGTGCGCCGCTGATCCGCGTAGTTGCATAAGAATTCGGTCTCAACTTTGTCAACAGCAGCAGCATCAAAACAATAATTTCCACTTTTAGGAAGTAGAAAAAAAGTTTTTCTCCGTGTAAATCATTGTCAAACATTAAAATGACAGATAAGTAATTTGCATTTGTTTTTGGATTAAGTTGAAATTTTGATGCCTGAAAAATTTCTTTGTTTGCGTTCGAACGAAAAAGAACAACTTCAACGAAAATTGTGTGTGTGAGAAAAATTGTTTCTCTGATTGAAATCTAACAAAACAAGTTGTTAAAATAATATAAATCATCATCGTGGATATTGACAACGTAAAATTTCATCGACAATATTGGAATTAAAACGGATTTTGTGTGTTTAGTAAAGTCAATCGGCCAACCCAACAACGCATTCCAGCGTCTATTATAATGGTAAGTCACTTGGTTAATCGCTTCATATTTCTAATTCACACAAAACACTCTTGTGTTAAAATCATAAACTCTTAGTCTGATAAATATTTAATGTTATGGTGCAATTTGCTTAAATTTATGCAAACGTAAAAGGGCTCTTTGGATGTGAACAAAATGTTTTTAACGAGAGTGTATAAAGATCAAAAGACGCCGACAGAGTTATACGGTTATAGAGCGTGACGTCGACTAATTTACTAAATTAACAGTATTAACTACTAATTATTAAAGATGATATTGGGTACAACGCAATCGATAAAAGTTTAACTGAGAAAATCGATAATTTAAATAATAAATTCGACACCGGCGGAATCGCTTTGATGTGACTTGTTCCCGCCAACAACGTCCACGTCCACATTCCAGCACCGTAATATTTTCGATGCTCTGTTACGACGCTAAACCGTCATGTCCTATTTTGCCTCTAAATTTAAAAATTTGAAAGTGTAAACTGTGATGCAGTCATGTGACTGTCAAAGGCTGAAATCTATGCTACAGTATTTTGAATTTCAAAATATCAAAACCACATTTTTCAAGGTGATTTTTTGGTTACTAAAATGCAAGATCAATTAAAAAATTCAAGTTTTTAGTAAACAAATTTTGCTTTTGAGATACTTAATTGAATTTCTAAGGGCTAATAAGAAAACTTTGAAATTCAATTGTGATATCAATTAAGAAATGAGACAAATTTTGACTTAAATCAATGGAATTGTGTATTATTTCTTTAATAGTAATAAAGAAATGAGACAAATCTTCACTGAAACCAATTGAATTTTGTATTATTTATTTATTAGCAGTAAAGAAAGAAGAAAAATCTGAATTGAAACTGATGCAAGTTAATCTCATTGCATTGTAAGACAAACTTAAAGAAATGAGATGCATGTGGACTGAAATTAATGTACTGTAATTCAATATCGTTTTTTAACATTAAAGAAACGAGACTAATATTCGCTAAGTCCAATGTTAATTCAGTATCGTTTCTTCTGTCGTAATAAAGAAACGTAAAAAAAAATCTTTGTTGACTTTGATGCAATTTCGTATAATGAAGTTTCTGGATTTCCTTAAGAAATCGACGAAATTAAATTTCTTGTTACTAAATTTAGTTCTGACTAGTCTAAATTAGTTTATAAACTCATTCTAGTTTCGATTGTCACGCAATATTTTAATGGTTTTTAAATCTTTGAAATTGAAAAAAGTAATTGTTTCCCAATTTAACAATTTGCAATACTATGGTTTGGGTATTTTCATCCGAGTTTTAATAATTTAAGATGAAAAGTGTGGATATTGTGCGCTGTTACCTTGGTTTGCACAATATTCCACTGGGTGATTACCGCGCATGCGTCGCGCTCTTACGTTGCGACAACTTTTTTTTTTTTTTTCTGTTTTTGTTGAGTTTTCTCTTTGTCGGCGCATCATAATTAAATATTAATTAAAATTCACGCACGATATTTTTGTAATACAGTAGTAATAAGTAAGAGATTTGTTTCTTGAGCAAACGCGTTAATTTTAACGATTCGCATAATGTTGTTTACGTTTGATGTTTACGCAGACGCAAAATGATATACGCTGGGCCGCTGTGTGTGTATTATATTATGATCGATTAGTCCTTTTCTAACTTAGTCTATATGTGTGTTGGTGTAAATGTAAAAGGAAGACGGAAATATAACTTAACTGTATTTACTTTTTTTTTTTTTTTTTTTTTTTAAATTTAAATCAATATTTATTAATGACGACTGTTGTGTTTAAACTTAGTCGATATTTGCGTGTTTGAACGTTTGGCTGATAAAATATGCTCAATAAATTGTGCTATTATCCGAAAAAATTGATTATTATTTTTTGAAATTATTAGCATGATAAAAGGTCACATTGACATGTAATACATTGTAATTGGTTTGAAATGGGCAGCCGTTTGCATGTATCTTGTGTGTGTGACGCGGTCTTAATTTTTATTTGGATTTCTATGTAAGCCATTAAGCGTTTAGATTCGCTTATAAGCTTACATACGTAGGCTAACTGTAATATTATGTCTAAAGTAGTCACGTGACTTTATTGCGTTTCTTTATCTGGTGTATTTGCGCGTTAGCGAAAGGGCGTCTAAGCCCTGTTTGCTTGCTACAGTTAACGTTGGTTGAGTAGAGTACTGTAGCTTGGCGTTATATCAAGTGGGTATTTCCGTGCACATTCAATATGCGGTTATTTATATGTAGTTTATTTTAAAATCTAACTAGGTTTTCCGACTGTAGTGTGGGTTGCAATAGTAAAAGTGCGAGCGACAATGGAAGTCTTTTTTTACGAGTAAGATTAAATAAAATATGGCTCTAATCTTGTCGTATTAGGACTAATAACTTGTGACATATTTTAGAAGATGGTAAAATTGGTTTTAGTTTTTGTTGGAAGTAGATTGCAAGTATTGTTTTTAGTTAAAAGTGCACACTAATATGTTTAGGTTATAATCAGTTTGATGGAAGTCCTTTTAAGAAAGCTTTTCTACTGGGATATGGACTGGAACTAAATGAAAGACAGAGATGCTTTTTCTTCCAGTTTTATGTTAATTATTTTAGTTTGGTTTTTGTAGTATTTACTCAGGTTATTATAGTTAATATTTTGTGCTATTTTCAGTGAAATATTTCATTAGTTATTTTTAAATTTGATAATTTGATGCATAATTAATACGTGGAAATGGCAATGATTTAATTTAAATTTGTATTTTAAGTAATCTTTTGCTAATATAAGAGTATTGTGCTTCTTTAGATTGGGAAATACGACTTATTCTCTTATGCTTGTAATGTACTGAATGACACAATGCTCGCTTAATTGGGAACACAAATTTTGGAAATTATGTAGAAGTGGTAATGCTACCTCTAGAGGGAAAATACAGCAATAAATGAAATAGCCATACCAATTTCTTATTGAAGAAAATGTCAAAACTGTATTCGATGTATAAATGCATTTTGTTACAAAGCTTACATTACTAAGTACATATTGCTTAATTTTTTAAAATAATATTGCACAAGTAAAAACACTAATTTTTTTACTGTAATTTTCAAATTATGAAATTTTTCTATTTACCAGATAGGGAATTTACTTTTTTTTATAAATATAAATAACATGTGATTAAAAATTATTTAATTACCAATGTAATCACAACATGTTTCAATGTGCGTAGTTATACACGATTTGCAGCTTTAAACGACGCTTTCATTCGTTATTCTCTCTTTAGCATCATTCTGACTCTTGTTTGCTCTACGTTGAAGCGATTTCAACTGCGTCCAAATTTTAAAATGATGTCGAAGAAATTTATTTGAATTTTGACTTTAAAAAGTCATCTGCAAATAATACTATCGAAAAATTGAAAAATGTAATTCCAAATCTAAAGATATTTGAAAATACCGTTGTTGTTTATTTATAAATCTTTTTTTTTATTACGATAAAATTGATTAAAATTCTGGCTTATTTGATCTGTGTTGTAAGGTTTTCTTGCAGATAAAGCCCAATTTGTTGTTAGATTTTGTTTTGATTTGAATAATAAGCTTGTTTTATTTATTTTTTCTTCGTCTTCGTTTTTCTTGTTGTTTTGTGTAGAATGTACGCCAACACCGAGCAAATTGGACAATATAAATGCCTTTCTTTATCGATATTTGTGTTTGTGTTTGTCTGTACAGCGCATGCGTGCTACGTGATGTCATTGCGAAGATGAAACGGGCAAAACGGAAAGAAAGAGAGATGAAAACATACATAAAGATGGGGATAGAGGAAAAAAAAATAGTCGTCTATCTAAGAATAATGATAAAAGAAAAATGAGCCAAAAATATTTTTTATATATAAAAAATTCTCTTGATCCAGGTATTGTTTTCACACACAAATTCTAATCAATAATAAAATTCAATTGGAGGGTGAAAAGGGGGGTGAGGTGTTTGTTAGGTAAATAAAAATAGAATTCGCATTGAGATAACATGAACAATAGAAATTTAACGCCAATTTGATGTATTTTAGTGATTTTTTAAATGTCATACATTTTTCAATAGAAGTTTTTAATTAAGTTGGGCTTATTAGACGATTTTAACTGATGGGCTATAAATTGTTTTGGCATCATTTGGTCTGTAGTGGACATTTATTTAAATTCCAGGAACTTGTTGATGTGATGCTTGGCAACGTCAATGACACGAAATTTTGCTAGAAATGTGATGGATGTTGCTAAGAATAAAGCAAGTGCAGTTAATATAACAAAGAAAATTTTTGAAATATATAAAGTTTTAATGCTTTAATAGTGGTAATAATGGCGGGTTGAAATAGGGTGGGAATGGGCTGATGAGGTGGAAAAAAGGAGAGTATTAGTGCCAAAAATGTTTGAGCAATTTATGAACTTGAATGGAGGATTGTACTCTACTTTTTTGTCTAATGGCTCTTACACTGCACCATACTTTGCACTGCTGGATAAAAATGGATAAAATACACTATAAAAAAATATAAAATTTTCAAGGCAATTTCAAAGGGCTATATGCATTCAACAATCTATGTTTACAGGGTGAGCACTCATTTTTTTAAGTTCATGTAGAAGAACTGTTACGTGAAAGTATATTTAAATTTTTGATATTTTAGGTCTTTTTACATTTACTGGAAATTATTTAGATTTAAAGAAAAATTATATTTTTAAAAATGGGATTCTGCACAATGGGACTATGGAAATGTTATGAAGTACTAAATGTAATGAATTTTTTTTTGTTAGATTGCGAAAACGTAATTTTAAAGTAAATAGCTACTTTTATTATGAAGTGCTACATTTCCAGTTTTCAAATGGCATCTTTTAACTAGGTGATTGTGCTACTTTGTTTCATAAATGCGATAGTAAAAGCTATTTTAGCATATTTTTTACTTGAAGTGAATGTAGTTTTAGTTTGACATCAGCTTTGGTGCTTTATTCGTTTGACATTTAATGACCTAAAAGTAAGAGAAACCCACAATGATTATTATTAATGTTAAAGAAATGTTTTAACACTCTGTATGTAGTTTAATATGTAAAAGTTAAAGAAGAAAATAAAAAATGCTGTTTCTTGAGAACAAGCTCCACTCATCGTATGCAAATTACACTCTTGCCATGGCTTTACATTGCTTTAAGCTACAATTCAGCCATCTTGCTTTTAAAAGTGACGTCATAGCATCGAATCTTCCCGCAGCAAGCCCCCCCTCCCCCATCTTAAATTCTTTCTGCGGGAAAATGAAAAGAAAAATCGATGTATACTGTATATTTTTTAAAGCAAAAAATGGATGGAGGAATAAAAAAATCAGAAAAATAATTTAAATGTAAAAGCAGCTGACATTTTTTTTTGATTATACGAGAATATATATTTTTTGTTTTTCAATTGAAAGTACTGTAAGTGATGAATGAGTCGAAAATGTTTTTGAGTTTTTTTTTATTGGTAGATTTCAATTGTTTTTTATGCTTATTACGCACGGCATGGAAAGTGTTTTTACTGTGTGAAAATTGCAATATTATTGTAAAATGGCCATCAATTCTAGTACAGGGTGAGAGTTATGTTTTAATGTTACTTAAAACTGAAATTGAAATTATAGTTCTGTTAATTTATGTTTGAAGTTCCAGGTCTTTTTGGGTTTCTCTGTTATGGTTTGAAATTACATGTAACAATGTCAGATTGATGGTATTGCTTTAAATTGTAGATTTTTTATGTACAGTATACCCTGCAATTTATAATTTGCTCTTCTTTACTCCTGATTGCGAATTACAAGTTCTTAAAGATGACATTTCATTGAGTCATTTAGTTGGAATTGGAAATTTGCTGCCTAGTTTAGGGGGCAAGCAATGAATTCGCTATGAACGAGTTTCTTATTGCCAGCAGCTAAACTGCCCCAGAAAAAGGTCCTCCGAGAAATTGGCTAAGAATTACACTTCGTACTGTACTGGATGTAATATATAATTTTGTAGTAGACGAGAAGTAGGGGGAAATGGTTTGATATGCTCTCTTAACAGCACTAACGCCCTCTACTTCCTTTTTTCTTCTTCATTCTCATTCAACTCTCACATTAGATTCAAAGACTATAAATGTATATAAGGGTTTTATATCTCATGGTCACATATAGAAACATTTATATATATAAATTTTTTTTATTTTTTTTTGGGAGGCTGGTTTTTTTTTATGTACTGTAGATTATGATAGAAAGCTTTCATTGCTCTATTTCTGCGAGTTTCCCGGATGTAAATCGGGTGATGCACTGTACATTTTCACTTGGAGGCATTTTCACAACATAGTGCAAAATCATGTAACTATAAACTTGCAGGTAAAAAATACAACGAAATATAACATCCATCATCTCCCAACTCGAACTAAAAGTCTGTTTAGAAAGGCATTGTATTATCAGTTTACAAGATCTAATTACTGTACTTAAATTGTGCTTGGGTTTTTATTTTTATTTAAATTCATCGATAACAACACGATTTGGGAAGTTTGACTTAATTACTAAGTTATCGTTTTCTTGCTCGTAAATTGTTTTGGCAATTTATGCGTTTAATTTTTTGCCGGGTGTTGGCTTGTAATTACTTAGGTCATTTTGTTTTATTTTTGCAATAACATAAATTGAATTAGTTGCTAATAAGTGGGGCTGTACTTTGCGTAATTAAATACAGTGCCATGCTCACTTAGCAAAATGAATAAATTTTCTGAATTATCTGTATTAAGAGAAAAATGTCTTTAAATTTTTTTTTGATAAATATGTTAAGCACTTTAGGTTGTTTTTTATGGAAGCTAGTTGGATGCGTAATGACGTAATTTACGCAAAGGAATTTTTGAAATTGAATGTCAAAATGGCTGCTTTTATGTGCAAGATGGATGGATGGATGTTGATAATATTTTGTTTTTTTTTTATCAATTTATATGTTATCCTACAGTGTTGTCTAAGCAAAAGGTGTAATAAACGGTCCATAACACCTTTCAAAAAGTTTGAACAGCTGTTGATGCCATAACACATACAAGCACATCTACATTATAACTTACATGTACATAACATAAATATGCCATATAAATTTACACGGTGCCTCATAAGGCATTGAGTAAGCAAGTGTCAATTTCAAGAATTTTCTGTAGTAAAAATTTGCTAATACAAAAGATAAATAGATAAAACGGATATCTGGATTTACGTCTAATAACATTTTTCTTATTTTAGATCATGTGTATTTATATTTAGATCAAATGCACATAATGATATGGAACTCTACTTCAGTTCTTCTGAAATAAAAGGAAATTGTATAGAAGATCAATGTTGCATCCAAGTTTACAATGCAATTTGTTTGGAAAATGACTTGATGCAATTTAATGCGAATAGTAACCAAATTTAAATATAGATAGTATCTATATCTCGTAAAATGACGTAGAATGTACTATTATAATATGCATTAAATTGAAATGGAAGCACTTTTTGTTTCTAATCTACAGACGTTCGTGCAATTTGTATGTCAATTTTGTAAGTCATTTGACACAAATCTATTATATAACTGAATTAGTCAAAATTTAAACAAAACTCTCGTAAAAAGACAGCAAATCATAATATTTGAGATATTGAGCAATATTTTTTTTTGTTATTTAAAAGTTGGTGTTGCATCCTGTAAATAGTTGCAAAGTGCTTGAGCGTGTTGTTTCATTCATGCAGGAGTAATTGCTTAGATTTTTCTTCTCCACCCATCACCACCACTACCATTTAAGGACCATTTTCCTTCCCCTACTCTTTGCCAGAGAGCACCGTGTGTATGTTTATATAACATAAATGCATACCCATTTACACATGCGCATTAAATACAACTCGACTTAATATGCCAATGCAGCAGCAGCAGCAGTAGCAACAACAAAACAAAACTGAAAAACCAGCGTTTTAACATCTTACATCAACATGAAAATCCAGAAACACTTTTTTTGTTGACTTCCTCTTTAGTTTAATGTATTTTTCTTTCAATGTAGCAGTGAGCAGGCGAAGAGCTTGTAGAATACCGTACCTGTGTAGGTTTGCTTAATGACTTGTGAAATCATTTTCAGAAATAAAGCCATTTACTTTACACAACACGTTACACATTTTGGGGCTGTTTTACTGTACCAATATGGGTAGTGAAAATATGATGGGATTGGCTCCCAAAATATCGTGGGAATTGACATGGTATTTGCTAGCTCTTTATGTACCGGCAGTTGATCGACGTTTATTTGAAAGTTCTTAATTTCTGTTGCTTATTAACTGTAACTAATTGAGACGTTAATACTGTACTTTAAACCGGAAGTGCAAGGGAGATTGAAATTTAAGTTTTCTTCCAAGGCAAAGTATTTTAATTAATTTATAACTGTTAAGACATTTTTTAAACTTATTTTGATTATTTAGGTAATAAGATGAAATTGGTAGAAATACTGGAAGTGATTGAAAATTTTAAAATTGGCTATAAAGCAACGGAAATTTTTGTTATTGAGAATGAATGGGAATTATTGCCATGACTTAGCGGACGCTTTGTTGTGTAATTTTGAATCCATAAATAAAGTGAAGCTATATGCACGTAATTTGAGCGTTATTTTTTTAAGTAACAAAAGGCAATGGCATTCAGGGTATTTGCTATTGTTCTCATAAGATAAATTGCTTTATAATGCAACAGCACCCTATTCCCACCCATTTGCCACCCACTACAGAAACTTAACACAAAAAAAAATCATTTTTACAAAGAAAATTTCATCCAGCCTCCCTTTGCTCTTTCTATAACCCCTTTAAATCCCCTGTAACACTTTTACCACTTCAAGAAAAAAAATGTATATGCATTCTGTATATGACGTCATACTGGAGCGCCATTAATCTCCATTTGCAAATAAAAATCTGAGAAAATATGAAGAAAGAATAAAAAAAAATCGCATATTTTGACGCATCAGTGACGTTTAAATTTTTGTATTGCACATGACGTCATATCGTCTGCTTGTCAACTTTTACAGGCCACTTGTTTTGATAAAATTCCTTTGGGGTGTTGTTTATTTGATTTGACGTGATAACAGCTGAATAGTGACGTCAGAAATGATGACGTCTAATGTGATCTTGCTAAATATGCAAGATCACAACTTGCTCGCCTGTCAATATAAGTTGCCCAATTCCTTTTGTTAAGCTGCATTTCAAATTTTACATCTAAATTTTTTTTGTGTGATTGGTGCTTTATTTTATGATTTTGTTTTATTGCTTAGATTTACTAGCTCTGAGCAACTTTATTATAAAAGAAAAATACCTGGTGAATATTTGTCATGGTAATTGTACTGTATTTGTCAGTAATGTAGAAGTCCAGTAGTAATCCATTTAATTTAAAAGATTTTACTTGCAGAAGTAGATTTGATGTCGATGTAACCGTTGTGTTTGTGGCTGAAAAGAAGTCCCTTTGAATTGGGCACACAGTGCTGTGTTTATGTGGTTTAAGATGAAATGAAATGATAACGGTAGCTCCACGTCGAGTGACAATTTAATTGGAACATTTTGCTATTTAAATAGCATGGTCATCTATGCCTATTTAGCTCTCTCATCTTTTCCCCACCTCCTCATCCTCCTCTCATTATTTCACCACCCACACCCCGCCATATTGATTTTTGCTGACAGCTATGTTTTTACTTGTACACTTCGGCCTACTTTATACACACACAAGTTCAACTGGAAATATGCAGCATCGCCAGAGGGCGCTGTAAATGGGAAAAATTATTAAACACTTTTAATTAGTATGGATGTGTAGTGAGCATGCGCACATGAAATAATGTCGATATGGAATATTATTTCAAACGACGTAAATTGTTTGCCAGGAGTTTTTATGGGCTTGAAATTTAAATAATTGCATGATCTCTTTATTTGACTAGAAAATAATTGCAAAAATTTTGCCTCGAATCTTATATGGATATTATGACTAGACGTTAATAAGAAATGCAAATTATACAATTTCAAACCGGGTTAATTAAATTTAGTTACAATAATAATATAATGCTGCAAGATTTTTTTTTAAAAGGAAAATTAAAGGAATTAACAATGAGTGCAGGGTTGGTTGAAAATGGGAAACATAGCTTTTAATGAAAATGACAAAAAATTAAGTTATTATTGACGTGTTTATTTAGAAACGTTGATTGGTGGAATAATGATTTGTTTGTATATCACCCTGTAGAAAATTCGTATGCATGCTGGGTGGTTATAAGCTAATGAGAAGGCGGAAGACTAAGTTTTGTATGGAATGTGATGCGAGGAATAATTAATCTATTTTAGTGCTATATATGACGTTGATTTGAATTTTGATAAGGTGTTTCTGTGTAATTATAAAAATTTTCATCTGCTTTTTAATTGCTTTTTAAATATTGGATATGTATGTGCAAGACGCGAAAGCAGAAAGATGGATACAAATATACAGTAAATAAATGAGGAGGGCCAACTCGAAAATGACAGCACAAAAAATCGATGTTTTTTAGGTTAGGTGATTCATTTTTGTAATATTATCAATGGATTTTTAATTTGAATTTCGCATCTCAATTCACTTGCAAGTTGAGATGTACGGTACTGTAGTTTTGGTGTTCAACTTTTAATCGATTTTCGGTTCAGCCTTGTTAGTTACACCTACAAATATTTGATGTACATTAAAATTGGTCGATATGAAACCTTATATTTAAACAGTTTTAATTCAATATAATGATCTGTACCAATTTGACCCATTTAAATAGACAATTGATTTATGGTAGTTGTTGACTATACAATGTGGATTTAATTTAGAGTAGCAGTTCATTAATACATGAAATAAATGTTAAACAGAAAAGTAAAAAAAAATGGTGTGACCTAATCTTAAATTTTGATACAGTGGAAACCGGTTAACACGAAACAGCCGGGAAGAAATATTTTTTCGTGTTAAACGAATTTAGTGTCAAATAATGCGTACTAAAGTACAGTATGCTGACTAAAATTACATTTATTAGAAATTTGTTTGTGTTAAAAGAAATATTTTTTTGTTGAAAGAAATATTTTTGTGT
>JAAFCF010002710.1:2275985-2345145 GCA_013389785.1 Helicorthomorpha holstii | reverse complement strand
TTGTGTTAAAAGAAATATTTTTGTGTTAAAAGAAATATTTTTGTGTTCTACCGTATTATAACTTTGGGTTAACTAATTTTTCATGTTAAGCGACTTTGCGTAAATCAGTATTTACTGTATTTTATTTAATTATTTCTTAATACATAATTTGAATGAAAAGTTAGACAAATATTTACTTTACCATTTTGTGACTAACTTTGATCAATTGAACATATTTTATACTACATTTAATACAAGGTTATTTTTAGTAACGTTGATGAGTTTATAAAATTGATTTTTTTTTGTAGTTTTGTATATTTCTAGTGTTTCGAAATACAATTATACTCGGTGTGCACTATATATTTTTAAATTTAACTATGATGGGTGAATTTGATTTGACTGTATATTAATTGCACGTTTCAAACCATTTAATGAGATTTCTTATTGATTTTTTTTTTCTTTTCAGTTTGATCACGTAAATGGATAAATTGCTGGCATTATTATTAGTGCATCGTCCAATAATACTATTTCATCTTTTTGAACATCATCTTCAGCATCATATGACCTCTTCTTGTTCCTCTTATTTTGTGCTTCGATTGACCTTTATCTACTTAGCTGTTAATACAACATTTAAGTCCACTTTAGTTTTTCCCAACTAAATCGACACAAAAGGTAAGATCAACTGCAACAAATTTAATTTGCATTAAGTAGCATCTTGGATATTTATTTTATTTGATGTACTTGAAGAAAATCAAGTGCAAGCTATGTTACACTGTGCTTTTGAGATGTGCACTATTTTTGAGGCTGTAATTATTAGTGCCATCGATTATTACGCTTCGTATGAAGTTTAAACGGTGCGTTTCGTAACGGTTTATTACAAGTGGTTTACATTATTTTGACGTCTATGAGTGATGTTTTTATTAGCAGCCACTTAAAAACTAGGATTTCTATTTAAAATCATAAAAATAAATAACGCTTAATGACTCAATAAGTTAGTTTAGATTGGCAAGTAATGTAGTTTGATTTCAAAGTAATGTTTAACTTGTGATTGGAATCAAAATGGTGTCAATTGATAGACATTTTTTCAAGTTTTTCTGTTACTTGTGGCATTAAGAATTTTAGTTTTGCATTTGTAACTTGGAAGTGGTTTTATATGGTGGTCAGTGGTTAAAGTTAGAAGTCTAGTGGAGTGCCAGGGATTTTTGATCTTCTTTTAGGATGTGCAAAAATGATGTCGACTGGAATTAAGTTGCTATTGTTTAGATTGGATGTTAATCTTTATTGAAATGTGGCTGATAAAAAAGGTTGTCTAGTCTAGACTTATTGAAATCGGTGGGAATTTACTTTTCAACGTTTTCGCTTTTATTTATTTCTCTTTTCAATGATGAAGAAAAAAATCGTTTTTTTTCTTTTTCAATTTTGTTTTCTCCTTAAGTTTTTACTTTTAAATCTTTAGGGGAAGAAAAGCTTTAAAAAATCACATTAATTACAGCTGTATATATATTGCTTTGCGTGTTACTCACACTTTGTGAAGTTTTCTATTGCACAGCAGCCGCCATTTTGCCCATTTTTGCTATTTAAGTCTTTGCCAGTCGTAAAATTTGTTCAAGCGTGATCAACCAATGAACTTAAAGGCAAAAGCAGAATCTTTTTATTTTCTTATTCTCCTTTCGATCTTTCTTTTCTCTCTCTCTCTCTTTTGCTTTCAGTTTTAAAACTTGGTTTCATTCCACATCTCCAATGGACATGAATTGCAAACAGCTGTTAACACCTTTTCAAGCGGAATGGCATTTTGTTTTAGCAAATGGGCTTCCCTTCAAAGCAGCGGCCATCATGATACTCTGGATGCTAATTATTTGCCAACTTTCAGCTTTAATAACTCGAAAACTATTTTGACTAAATTAGTTTTATTTGGCGCAGTTTACTTTGGAGTTGGCGTAATTTAACGTGCTATAACGCATTTTTTTGTTTGCATACCTTGTTATAATTACTTTAATTGTTAAATGGCGCCAAATTGACAAAATTTTGTTGGTTTTTTTTTTAATTATTTAAATGAAGCAATCTTGAGCTATTCATAACAGTGGTATGTATTTAATCTCAGCTGTGAATGTAGTCGTTTGAAATATAATTGAAATTTACGCCATACGGTGCATGTTAACAGTCACTAATTAATATTTTAATTAGTTTTTAGTACCAAATTCAAATTGGAAAGGCTATACAAAGTTTGATAATTTTTTAGTTAGATTTTGTGGTTGAATTTGAGGATTTTGAAATCCAATGATTTACTGGGCACTCAGTAGAAGTGCGTCATCACGTGATTGCAGTGAAAGTGTATGGATTGGGGATTTATGGGGGATGACGGTAGGTTTATGACCCTTAGGAAGAAACCATATTTGATTTTCATTTTGAATGAAGTTGTAATTAACACAGGCACCGCTACTATGGCTTTTTTTGTTGCTAATGAATGTAAAAAATGCATTGGGAGAAGGGAGATGCGTTTGACTTGAGTTGATCCTATTTCTAATGTAAAAGGTTATGGGGAACGTCTTGAAAGCCTTGTGGCAGCTGATTTGAGCAGTTTAAATTGGAAAGAAGTGTACTGTATAAGTTATTACTCGGAGCAGCACTACAATAATGTGGAAACAAATCCAGTTGGTTTATTAAAAATAGAAGAAAATTTGATCTAGCAAATCAGATTTCAAGACCATATTTATTTTATAAAGGAAAAGTGACGTGGAAGCCAATTTCAGTTATTTAAATCGCAAGTATGAGATGCTGAGGACGCTAGTGACGTCAGTGCTGGTGATAGTTTGGGAGGTATGGACATGTTAGTCTTGCTTTCCACTTGAATATGAAGTGTTGTTAGCCAGGGTTGAGATGGAAAAAGATTAGAGACAAAAATCAACAAATAATATTGAGTTAGGCAGAGTGGAGAAGCAAGAGATGAAGAAGAAAAAGATAATGATGAGAGATCCAGTGCGTCTTTTAATTATCAGAGAGTGAAACTTTATAAGGATATGGGCGTGGCTTTAATTGAGCAGAAGCAGACGACGACGACGTCGAACGATGATGATGTTTAAGTGAAAGGTCACTCACTACGATTGCTGCTGATGAAAAATCATTATCACTAGAAATACAATTAAGCTGAGAGTAACTTTTTTTTCTTCTTCTGTCTCTCATTCCCTCACTCTGTAAACGCAACACGTTAGCAACTTTATTCTGATTGGTTGTTCAGGTGAGCAACTCAGTGTTTGTATACTACAGTATGTAAATAAACACTTTTCAGTGAGGGTTTCATCAAGTGGGAGAGCAAGAGAGAAAATGAGGGCCTCAAATAAATGACTGTACGACACTTTCAAACGTCGATCAACCGAACTTTATGATTAAACTTCCAGTATGTGCTTTAAAAGAGATGTTGGATGTCCTAGAATAAAGGGCTCATGGGTATCAACTACACTTCTACCAAGGGGAGAAGGGGGAAAACTTATTTTATAGATGAAAATATCGATACTTTGTTATCAAAAAGAGCTACAAATAATCGCTTAAAAAACCAAAATGTGTAATCCAGGGCATGGAATTTGCTTCAATAAGCTTTAAATGCAGTATTTATATGGAAAAACTGATGGCAAATTATTCACACTGTTGCTATAACTTGGATTTGTATGCTTTTTTGGAATTTTGCATTTATTTGTTGTCCTAATACATTTTTTACGGCTAAATATTTTTAATATGTTACTGGATAAATGATTTACATGTGACGTTGATTTGAGTTTTTTTTTTTATTTTTAATAAGATTTAAAACCGATTTTTGTTGATGAGTGTGTAGTATAAAGGAAATTTTGTAATGATTTTTTTCTATGGAAGCTGTAGCACGCGATGTACGGTAGCCCTTTAGATAATGTTTCAATCAGATGTTGCAACTGTTACTTGAATTAATTCGGTTTAGCGAGGCTGTTAGGGATACTTCCTGCTATGTATACAATATGGCTTCTGCTCGTTTGTAATAAATACATGAGTATGGGTGGGTTTGTGGAGTGGGGAGTTGTATTTTGTGGGGTAATAAATAGACATTTTTGTGTTTGGAATGGAGTGGTGTACGTGTGTGAGGGTTGAGCTCTGGACTGAGGGGGTGGCCAATGGGGTGGAAATTATCTCCATTTTGTGCGAGTCACGCAAACCGTCCATCATCCTTCTAATAACAGCCAAGTTCACACTACTACGTCACCAAGCAATGACGTCATGGCGTATGTCAACGGTATCTGTTGGATCTTGGAACCTCATTTCCATAGGTTTTTTTTTACTCATTTGCATCTTTTTACTACATTTTAATGGGCTTAGTGCTTTCTTTTACAGGGTTTTTTTTTAAAGGAGAATACTTTGCTTTTAATTTTGTTGTAACTATTGATTAAAACATAATATTTTTGACGTTTAATATCTACGTTTTTGGTTATGGACAAATCCAGTATTCTGAGTAACTGTTTTAAATGAAAAGTAATAATAACCTTGCTAGTATTGATAATTTGGTAAACAAGAAGTGACGTTGCATTATGTAGAAAGTAAAATGCATTGCCAGAACAGTGTGAAGATAGTCTGGTGGCATGTATAATCGCTGTTGTCGTCTGCATAGTTGGCTTACAAATATGATTTTCTGGGACTTTAATCTTCAAATTACAACAACTGCATTATTCATGGACCGTTTAGCTCTTTTCCACATCATCCTATTGACGTCTTAGCAGTGTTCTTTTGTATGGGGAGCTACGTTATATAATGTGACCAATCAGATGACAAGCCTATTTTTATATTATATTTATCTATCCATTCCCTCCCCCCCTCCGTTAAGAATCGATTTAATAAAGATCAGATATGGGCAGAGGAAGAAGGGGGAAAAAATGTATGAAAGAAACTTATCAATGTTTGCGCTTTGTTTGTTATAATTGCAATTTATCGTGACTTGTGAGCCACCGTAAAATTGTGGAATGATTAATTTTTAATGTCTGGAAATGCATGTACAGTACAGTATGTAGGTTTGTTGATTTAACTTGTTTTGATTTTTATTCTGGTAATAATATTGATGTTAAAAATATGGAGTCGTATTGGGACTCAACATGATAATGGGAATTTTTGGGAATTATAAATTATTGTGTTGGATAGAGACCGTGTTAACAATTTTGTTGTATTGACAATGTTTTACGTTTTTATTGCCAATTTAAAACCATAGATAAAGAAAACGATAGTTTGGTCTAATTTGTAGTGGAAACTTGATACTGTGTAGGATGATACAAATGATACTCGTTAGTATTAGGAAAGTTTTAAGTTTTTGAAAAGTATTGTAAAGTTTACTAACCTTTTAGAAGTTTTAATAAAAGAAAGAATATACTGTACTGTGTAAAAGAAGCGCAGTTAAAACGCCGAAAAGAAGGTTTTGCGCAGCTGTGTTGTTAAATTAGGCAAAAAGTTTTTGGTCAACCGACATTGGTTTATATTTTTATCTGCTTTTCTCAACTCCCTTACAAGGCCCCCTTTCCCTTTGAAATGACATGATGTTATAATTTCATTTCATTACAAAGCCCCCTCGCATAAAGTTATTTTTACTTTCTATTGTTTATTTGGCTTTAGGCTTTGACATATAACGACATAGACGGTGCTTTTTCTTCTTCTTCCTTGCTTTCTTTTCCCATCAGCCAGAATGATGGAAGGGAGATGATTTTTTTTTATTTCAAAAGTTTTAAACAAAAATAACAAAATGTGATGCCTGCCAGTCTTCTACAAACTGTGATAACCATCTCTTTACCACTCTTTGGGGGTAAAAACATCTACGACAGTAAATCAAAACGTTTCAAAACTTTTTTTAAAGAAAACTTTTTTTGAGGATTTGTCTCTGCAATTTTTTTTGGGGTAAAATTAAATATTAGGTAGTGCTAAAATATTAACTTTATTGTCAACTGTTTTAACAACTTTGCTGATTTATATGTTTAATTTTTTGGTCGTTTAAAACTTGCGTAACTTCAATCTCAAGTGGCTTAGTTTAGAAAAAAATATTGTTGTTGAACTAATTACGTTATTTAAAATTAATTTATTTACATTTAGAGCGCGTTTAACACATGTTACATGTCTCTTGCTATTTATTTCTTAAGTTTTTTCGAATTCACAAAAAATTCGCATTTCCTCTTTTTTTTTTCTTTTTTTTAAGGTAAAGGGGATAAATAAACCTCAGACAAAAAACCTATAATAAGAAACCAAAGTGGTTTATGGTGTTGTGAGTTAATTTGAAAACGTTTAAGTTTTTTTATTTAAAATAAAAAAAAAAAACAAGTTTGATAAATAATTTGCGCATGCTCGGTTCTGTTAATGTACGAATCAGCATTGTTTTTTTTATACCTCGCTCGTCTTTGCATTGAATTGAATTTCCATTGGATTGCTGATTGATGAAAGTTAATTAACTGTCAGAAACGAAGTGTAGTCTTAGCACAGGTTTAATCTTCTTAACTTCTTAAGAGATATCCGATCTATTTATGTGTAAATTTACACTGTCTGATACGTCACAACAGGTTTTTTAAATGACGAAACAATGAGCATTGTTAAGTTGAATTATCTTGCTACTCTGAGCTTCATAAGTCTCCAATAGATTAATATGTATAGTCATATTAATGCTATTTTGGCATGCCTGTTGCGTTTTAAATACTTTATTTGATAGGAATTAATTCAAATAATGCATTAAAAGGCATCTAGTTTGAAATAGTGCGCTTTTTTTTTTAAAATGGCAGGGAAAGTCGACAGATTATTGTACGATTTTAGAAAGTTTTAGCTTATTAACTCTGTAGCTATTGAATCGTTGTTAAATTAATGTGTTATAAAAGCAATATGATTGAATAGTTAATTTTATAAAGGTAGTTTGCTTTATAGAGAAACAAAAATGACGTCAAAATCATATTTAGTTTGACAGTTCGTTTAAAGTTTCATCTTTAAAGATGACTGATTGTTGTTTAGTTGACATCTATGTGAAATAATGTGGATTGTATAGCTATTTAACGTGTACTATGGTTAAAGTTTTATCTAAAATTTTAACTAGTGGTGTAAATTTGTCATTGATTTTTGGTTGGTGTTAAATGTGAATGCTCAGCTTTAATGAAACTATATACTGTGCAAGTAGGGCATTAGCCTCTTTTTAAAAATTTTACAATGTTAACTGAACAGGAACCGGAAATGCAATGATATCTGTTTTGTTAAACAGCAGCATCTTCTTTACATCAAAGAATTAGCTTTTTAGGTTTGCTAATTGATTTTGGCTGTTTTATCCAAAGCCAGAACGATGCGAAGAGAAGAAAAGAGCTTTAAATCTGTTACTTGTGTGTAATCAGTTGTTGTTGTTGCGGCAAATTATCGATCAACTTAAACGCGCATGCGTCCAATCTTTAAGATAATTTTTCTACCCCTTTTTAAATATTGTATGAAGAAAAGATAAAAATTATTAATGAAAATCTTTGTAAAACCAAGCAAACAAGGGACAATAAGACACGGAGGTAAAATACGTGTACTGAAATATATTGAAGAACAACGTGGAGTTTTGAGATTTATTTCTTAAAATTTAAATGTTGAATGGTTAAGTTAAAGTTAAAAATTATTACTGTCAAACTTAATATTTAAATTCTGTAAGTGCAAACTTTAATTTGATGGAAAAGTCTGACTGCGATTTAAAACAAAATCAGATGAATATTTTATTTCATTACAAATTGGCTATGTTGAGCTTGTGTAACTTAGTTTTCAAAAGCACTTTCTTTAAAATTTCTTAATAACGAACGACTTAATGATAATGAAGTTGATGCAAGCCAATTTCTTCTATAAAATGACTGCTTTCAAAAAGAAATTGTTTAAAGTTTTGTGTGGCACTACACTGTATGGGAACCAAGCATCAATATGGCTGTCGTAATTGTCAACCTCATCAACTTCATTTTATTTTATATTTCGAATTTCTTGTGATTTTTTCTTAATACAATCAACGTCATCGAATGGGCTGAGCGTTGTTTCCAAGACAGAAAAAAAAATATAAAAATGTCAAAAGTTAAATACCGTCGTGTACTTCGTGTCATAACTCATTTGTTGTTTGATTTATCTTTATACGTTAGTGATTCCCAACTTTTGCTTGTTTTGTACTCTTTTTGGAAGGCCAACTCGAAAAAAGATGATTATCTATTTGCCAATTAATGACTTTTTGCATAAATATTTTAGAAATGTCTTTAAAAGTAAAATTGGTTTTTTTGTACAATCATTTTTCTGAAGGTACAGTGGTTTAAAAAGCTATAGACGATTCAAAATGGTTTCCTATTTATAAAGTTTTCTTTTCATCATTTTATTTTTTTTTAAATCAAAGAGAAAGAAAAAAAAAAGTTTCATATTTTTTTTTTGATGTTTGTATTGGCAGTTGACCAAATCTCTTTAGCTTACCTTTCAGATAAAGACATGAAAAATCCCATATAATTGAATCATATTTCAAAAATAAAAAAAATTATCCCAAAAGCAATAGTGAAGGGAGTAGAGTAGAGTATATCAGATGTCTGTCTGCTCAAATCAGCCATTACATTGCTTTTCCTAAGCTACATACTGTACTTGTAGGCATCGTACACATTGACAAAATACAAATTGTTTTCAAACACACAACAACAGTCCCCATTATACATCATAGTTGTCCAACAAATATATGGCATGTGTATGTTTAGTATGGTATTATAATGGATAGAGTTGATCTGTGGCAAAATGAATGAGAATGTTGGAAGAGGGAAATTGAGTGACAAATGTTAATAGTTTTACTTCTATTTCTCCCCCAACTATCCCCTCCCATCCTTTTACTTCATCTCCTGGAAAGACCAAAGCAATTTGTGTTTATATAGAAATATATAACTCTTCTCTCCTTTCCTCCCCAAAAAAGTTTATATAGTTATTTATATGAGTTTGGATTTATTGATTGCATTGTGGGCTATTTATAGGTGTGTAGTATTGGGTAAACATCTGGGTTTTGGAAGATTTGCTTTTCAGTTTGTAAATTCTTAGATCGTGAGGGGTTTAGAAGTTGCTTATGGCTCAGCTTAAATAAGTATATTTCTGGGCTTCAAGCTTTGCTTTGGGAATACTTTTTGGCTTTGTCATTGTTGTCTAATGCTCCATGACACAATTTATTTTTTTTGGATTTTTATTTGTGTGTATTGAACGTATTTGTTGTTAGATCAACAAAGTTTGTTGGATTACTTTTTTGTAATGAACTTAATTTATTTTTGGGACTGCATTTAACTGCTTCTTTAAGAAATGACTGAAGAGATGTCTATGAGAGTTAAAGCTGAAAATCTTAATTTTTATAAATTGATGCTGGATGATTCTTCTAAAGTTTTAGGAACATTGTTTTAAGTTGTAGGGAAATGTTGTATGTATACCATTAAAAACGTTATAAATTAAAAAAAGATGCCAAATGTAAACATCATTTAAGTATGATTTATATTTCTAAGCGAAAAATTAAATTATAAAGAAGAAGTTTTGCTAACGGGTTTGGAATAAATTGGAGAGAGTTAAGAAAAATGACTAAGCTGTGCAGTAATTTTGATTGAAAAATTTGTTTCATTATACCATAAAAGTAATTGTTTGTGATTGATAAAAATGAGCTTCAACTGTTGTTTTGTTGATTTTTTTTGTTTTTGTTTTATTTAAGGTTTTCGAATATTTAAGATTTTTGAGAATCAAATTTAGCTTTTGTATTTATACATGTTACGATGTTGGTGGATCTGTCATTTGAGAGCTTTTGCATTTTGCCCCCGTACATATTTATTAGAGTTGAAAACACCATATTTTCTTCTTCCCATCTCAACAAAAACATTTCTGTACTATCATATTTGACTATGGATGATGAATTAAAAGCTTCAACCAACTTTCTTCTCTCCCTTCTATACACTTCATCCTTCCAAATACCCGCCCAACTTCCCTGCCCCCCATAACCCCTACCATACTTTCCACTATTTTGTCTCATCGTCTAGTATTTCATCTTCAGAAATTCATGTTTGGCTGTCATCCAGAAAAATATCTTTTTTTTTTTTTTTTTTTTTTGCTTCTGTTGTTTTCTTCTATATCCCAGACTGATGCTTATCAGCATACAAAACGCATTTAAAAACCTTTGTGTGCTGTTTTTGTTTTACGATTTTTATATCTTGTTAATGCTGAGGAATTTCTAACCGGTTATGTCAACGAATATTTAACATCCAAATAAGCGTATGGTAACGATGAATTATTATGACGTTCATGCATCAATTTAGGAATTGGATCCAATTGGTTATTTTAGACACTTTAAATTATTTTGTCCATATATTTCAATTGGGGTCAGTAAAGACTGGTATTTGGAAATGTGTAGACAATAAAGCATTTTCAATTGACTAAGTGATGAGGTTTTTGCATTAAACTTGTTTCTTGTCAAAGACGGTTGACTTTTAAAGTTTTTTCTTATACTGAATGTGTAGTAGTAGTAGTGTAATTTGGCAAAGTTAAGGAGAAATGAAAAGATGGGAGATGGAATGAGAAATGGAGAGGAAAACGTTTTCATTTGCTTTGATGAAACTCAAATGGAGAGAAAGATTTTACTTTTATTACTACTAACACTTTTTAATACCATGAGATGTAAAATAAAAGATCAATTTTATATGTGTATTGGAAGTAAAAGTATATACACTGCATATAGAGAGGCGGAATAAAATGTTAAGATAACCATTTTGAGTTACAAGGGGGAGATTTAAGATTGCATACACACGGAGATGAGAGATTGATCAAATAATAAAAGATAAGAAGTTTGAAATTGAAGGTTTTGAAAATGCGTAGACTTTTAAATAGTAAAGGGAAAAAAAAAACTAGAAAGGAAAATTAACTTTGTGTTGAAACTAAGTTGTACACCTGACGAGTATAAAGATTTGCTGGAACAAATGATAAGGAAACTGATTTTAATTTTATTTTTAACTGAAAAATTAAAATTGATTATTTTTGGTGATAAATTTGAAGAATATAAAGCTTGCGTTGTTTTCCATTGCATCATTCTGACAAGTGGATTTTCGTGCAGTAGTATTTCAACTTGTAAGCTAACGATTAGCAAACCCTAATGCCAAGTTGTACTCAAAAAGGTGTTGCGTATTGTTATTAATAGCGTAATCTTTTGCCTTTGGGATTAATAAATAAAACTATCATTATCAGCAAAATGCATATACACATAAAGAGCGTGTATAAAAATGACATGAAGATGATTATGGATTATATTGTTATATGCAGTATATCTAATCGAATGATTACTTAATCACCATTAATGAATCGATTAACTTTATACAGTAATAAATAAAAAATGCTGATTTATAACTTTGATAGGCGTATATTTGGGTTTGTCTTAATAAAACATTCATGTATTTGTTTTTTTTTTACGGAATATAAAAGCAAAAAAAATGTACGTGCACTTGTTTTTGTGCACTGGAAATTTACTGCAATATGTGTTATACTGTAGTTGTTTTGTGCAGAATTTAGTGATTAAAATGTATAGTATTTTGAATGATTTTAGTAATGATGAGGATGAAAGGTAGGGTAAATATATTTTGTACGTTAATCAGCATGAATTAGTAATTTGGGTAATTAATGTTGACATTTGTAGATATTATACAGTAACTGCTTTTGATGTTGAACGTCGAGTGAGTTGTAGTGGATTTTTACTTTGATTTAAATGGTCAAATCATGATGATGAAACTTTTTAAGTATTTGAAGTGTAATCGTCAGAATTACACGAGGAGTTTTAATGATTTTGTCAATGATTTGAGTCTTGTGTGTAGGTTTGAGTCTTCAAAACAAATGAATTGTGTCGAAAATGCATTGAAGTTGACTTGATGTCAAAAGAATTGTATTGGATATTTCGGCTGTTTAATTTGGAGTGAAGCTTGTTGGAAAATCGTTTGGTACTGTACGTTATATTTATCTTTAAGGTTAAATCAAATATTTTATCAGTTGACTTTTTAAACGAGTTTCAACATTAATGGATTTTATCTGGGCTGTGAATTCAGAGTTACAAGTACACGATCAAGTCTGATTGATGCTAAAGAAAAGCGATCAATGAAATTTTGTTAGTGAAATGTTAGCACGCTTTCGCAGGCTTGTAGTTGAATTTTAAGTTAGATTTTGCGTCATCTGGTGTCTTAAATGGCGTCTGACAAGACGTCACACATGACAGGCCAATGTCATAAATAAAGCGCAATAACTGCGTGTTAACTCTCAAAACATTTCTCCGTAGTCTTGTTATAAACATCGAGGGGAGGAGTCATAAAAAGGCGGGAAAAGACAGTAAAACGATAAACAGCCTAATAAAGTTATTCGATTAATAATATGCCGATTAATTCCTTCAGCGAATACAACGCCATCTATAGCGCAACTGTTTTCACGGAACATTAATCCGAAAGGTTTGGGCTTGGGGAAAAGTGCCGTAACCAGTCACCAAATTGGCACTCATTTGAATTGCTTATGAGTAGTTTTCGCTGGTCTTTGTTTCTTTTTTCTTCTTTTTTGTTGTTTATTTATTCAGGTCAACACGGCCCCTCAGGTGTATGTTGTAAGTTATCGAATAATTAATGAAACTTCTTGAAATTTTATAAAACCACTTAGAGTTAAAACCGTTAGTGACGTTTTCAAGGTTACGGTACTTTTGAAATTGGTGCTGCTCTCGTGTTTTTCTTTTAGCATCGAGCTGGCTGGTCTGCGTTGGGACTAAACTGCGCATGCGTTGATAATGATCAATTAAGTGCTGCTACAGCATAAGTGGCTATTACATAGTTTAACATTAATTTAAACCTTTTATGTACAAACCTGAGAAAAGAGACGGGACATATATTGACCAGTTTTACATCATTAAACTCTAGAGCCATCTATTTAAATTCTCCTAAGGGACCAAAATGCTGTTGTAAGGAAAGGTTTGAGTTTTTTTTGAGTGGCGATGATGTGTTGGGATGGAATGGTGCGTTGAAGATGACGTCAATGTATAATGACATTGTCTTAATGTCATGCTTCAATTCCTTTGGAAAAAGTAAAAGATGCTCACGGGATGCATTTTTAGCTTTCCCTTCGGCGTGGATATTGTATTTCTTTCTTCGTTTATAGACCTCATTGACTGATCTAATCGAGTAATTAGTTTTATTAGTTAAATAGAAATTGACAGTTGATTACATGGTTAAGAAGAGATCAACAGTCGCGTGTTATTTTGATGCTGAGTTTCGGTGGAGATTGATGTTGCCAATTTAGTTAGTCCCAATTTATTTTTAGATGGAAATATTTAAAATAATTTTTTGTTAATAAATTACGCGTAATTTGAAATTTATATGAACTCAAAGTGAACTGGTTTTTTTTTTTTTTTTTTATTATAGTGTGAAGTCATTTTCTTGTGTTGGTTATATGAGAGTCCATTTCCTTTTCCTGTGAAATAGTATATGTCTGGGGTATATAGAAAAGAATAAGCAGTAGTGGGATTGTATGGATGTGATGTGGGGTAATTTAGTGAGTTGGCTTTTGGGGTTTAGACATTTTTATAAACATTTTCAAACTGCTTTAGATATTCACTTTCAACCAACTTCTTCTTCCTTTACTATTTTCTTTTCTTTTTTTTACTGATTTTTTTTTTTTTTTTTTTTTTTGGATATAAAAAGATTTTCTTTAAATCGTTTTTGTAGGATCATCTTTAAAAAACTCTCGTATACTTCTTTAAAAAAATTCTCGTTTTCTGGACTTGTGTAATATATGACGTAGTTTCCTTCACATCTTTTTCGCTGATCTTCTTACCTTTTTTTTGATAAAACTTCTTTCTCCATTGAAAATATCTGCAAAAATTGTACAGAAAATGTTTTTAAGGCCACTGCACACGTGCGAGTAGATTTATCAGTATTAAATTTGCTATTACAATAGTTGAAACCACGTGAAGAAAGCTTTTTAATTTTAATTTAAATTATGCAATGATGACATATTAGTCGTATTTTTATAATTTTTCGTTTTACTATTATTTGTCGAGTTAATTGACAATATACTGTAGACATGGTAATGACAAAAAACAGAAGTTTGTATTCTGGTTTTTACCTTTTGAGTTGTTAAGCTTAGGAAAATATGAATATTTTGTGACGATATTTTTGGGAATGGTTTGTATGGAGGATTCGTCTTACATTTTGAAGCATCCAAGACGTTTTCTATTTATCATCTCATCGTATCTATTGAGGTGATCGTCGCATTACCAATACTTGCCACCGACGCGACGTCTTTATCTTGTTTCAGCCACTTCATATGCTGTTTCATATTGACGTCTATTTTTACAGGGTGAGTTGGGTATTCATTTCTATAACCTTCAGTACGTGACAAAATTTTGGTTTTCAGTAACATTCTTGCTATCTGTACGTGTGTTAATTGGTTTAAAATGCAGGAATATATACCTGTAATTGTCATTTGAATCATTTTACTAGTCATTATTATTTGTGTGGTAGAGAATTCTTATTGCCATCTCTGTAGAACTACTTTTTTTTTGTAAATCCATTCACTGGTTTTTTTATTTTTAAAATAAAAAGTGACCTAGCACTATAAATTTGCAATGTTAGACATTTTTAACCCTTTGAAAAAGAAGGAAAATGTGTTCGTTGGTTGAAAAAAGCGATTGAGAATTTTTTTTCTTCCAATTTTGACGATGTAAATGATTTTGTTTATGGCCGGTCCATCTGCTGTTTTAAGACCTTGTACCATTGGCAACGTTCGGATCTTTGTCCTTTTTCCACATATTTTTAGTATTATTATTATTGTGATTATAATGGTATGTCATTGAATTTTTACATAAAAATTTATTGCGTTCAATAAAGTTTTGGCGGTAGAGTGAAAGATATTTTTTTGTTATGTAAATGGCCACTGTGACGGAAAAATATTGGAATTGAAGAAAGTTGACAATCGACATAAGACACATCTGGTGGTCACATTCAAAATATTATGCTGTTGAGGTGGTGCATTCTTGGATAGCGAATAAGAAATTCAAATAAGTCTTTATTTTTTAAAGCCATTCGATTTTTATTTAATTTGATGCTGTAATTAAGCTATTTGAAGACTTTATTATTTTACGTCATAACGTTTTTTAGTGAATTTTGCTAGGAATTTTGTGACCATTTTGCGACATGACAAAATATGCGATTAATCGCGTATAAATCGCCAGTATGAACGCAGTTTAATAATAAACGTGCATTGTTGAAATGATGTGTTAATGACGTCATGATTTGATGATATCGTTAGCTTAATGGCTTCTATGTTTGATGAGATGTTATTTCCTTGTGTTTGACGTAATTAATGACGTGTTAGGATGACTACAATGATGACCCTTGTGTCCAGACGCACAACTTCTCTTTTCCTTTTGGATTTTTTATAGCTTTTCGTACACATTCTGTACTCTTGTAGAATTGGCCAAAAGGGCGTGGACAATTCTTCGAGGGGCCAGAAAAAAATAAATGATTTCAATAGACATTCCCATTCTGTGAATTGTTCAATGTAATCGAGGTTTTTAACGTTAGGGTACGCGTACCTCTTCGAATACATCGAAATTCCATTGCAATTCACATTTAAAAAATCAACAATTACGTTAATTGAAGAAAAGAAAGAGTTTGCAAGAAAGGTTACAATATGGTAATTACAGTGACTGGTTTTTTTGTTGTAAAAATGCACAAAAATGTGATAAATATGGTAAAATTGCTAACATTGGACTGATGTGACGTTATAATTGTAATGATAATTGAATGAAATTAGAAGTGAATTTGTTGGAATTTGGTACGCAGGCAATAAAAGCTCGAGAACCGTTGTGAGTGTAGGATTAGAAAAAAAAAAGAAAAAAACGACAAAAACATTTTGTGTTTAGGTGTCCACATCTCTTCCTTTTTTTTCTTTTTTGTGCTTTTGTGTTGTGTTAAGTCTGGAAGCCATGATGAAATATGTTGGACTGATTTGGATTGAGTGACCAAAGGAAAAATCGTATTTCAATTGTGTCAGCAACACATCTACACCCCCTCCTCCATTCACAATTGAGACTTGAACATCCTCATCTACTTCTACTAAAAACCCTGCCCAACCACCTACCATTTTCTCTTCTTCGTCTTAGCCCATGTTCATCTTTTTCTACTTCTCCTGCCAGAATGATGATTAGGAGGGATAAAAAGAAAGAAAAAGGAAATGGAGAGGGGAAGTGGACGTTTTATGTTTACCGGAAGTTGACGAGGAGGAAATAAAGTTTGGGCGGAATCATTAGCAAAAGTGCAAACCACTAGAAAGAAAAATTTGCCAATCGATATCGATTTCGTTTGATAGGTGGGGAATTAATTGGTGGGTGTGAAGTGAGATTTGAAACGGATAACTCTTGTAATTGGTTTGTTTATGAAGATTTGAGATTAATTTATTGCATTAATTGAATGTTTTGATATTTAAAAAAATTATTTAGAGTTTTTTTTTTAAATGAAGTACATTCTTTTTAAGATTTACTGTCTGTAGACTTAATTAAGTTATGGTTTTGAAAGGATTCCTTTGAAGACTGGAAAAAACGTTAATCATATTAGTTAAAGTATAGTTTTTGTTTATATTAATGTAACCATTTTAAATGTCTACTAGACTTGCTTTAATAGAAAAGTAAAATAATAAGATTTACAAAATTCAATGATGTGGTTAAAGAAATGGCACAATATTGGTAAAAAATAGTATTTCATGTGGTGTAATAGAAAGCTTATAAAATAATAAAACATAATCCAGTAGACGGAAACTCTGATTTAGTTTTTGTTTTGGTGAATTTGTTAAAAGTTGAATGTTTGTATCCAGAATGATGCTCGTGAATGTATTACGTTGCATCGTTTAATAATTAACAATAGTGGCGCACAAAGTCTGATGTTTAGAGGTTGTTATAGTAAAAGTTTTGTGAATTTTATGTTTATTACTTAAGGCTGTTATGTGTTATATTTTATAGCGAGCAGAGAAATGTGAGCAATCGAATAGGAAAAGGGTTTGATGGTTGTTGGGTTTGGGGATGGGTTTAGGGATGGAGATGGAATGTTTTTAAGTAAGACGACATCTGGTGCCTTTTGAGAGAAATCGTAATCATTTAGATGAGAATAAATGGCTGCTATTAGACCCAAAAGAACTAAATTGGATTTGATCTTTATTATTTCCTACAACCAATTATCCAAAGGTCCTGTTAATTTTGATTATCGTCGACATCAGCAAATTAGGTCGACGACGCAGCATCCATAAGGAATTTTAAATCGCTTTGAAAAAAGGAAAAGAGGAAAATTTCGCTTAGTAAACACTTGGCTCGTTATTTTAGGTATACCTTTGCAATGCTTTTCTTACCTTCAATCTGTCTTTTCTCATTTGCAATAGACAATGGGATTTTTAAATTTAGTTACAATTATGTTAAAATGTTAAAGTATAACTGATTTTAGTAACCGTGTTTACTTAGAACTCGCTTATTGAGTGATGGAAATGAAAATTAAAATAATTTTTTTAGTTTTAGTAAATAACGTCTTAGTTTTTGACTTTGATTTGAAATAATTGACATCCTGTAAACGGTGCATATAAACATTTAATGGACACAACTTGCACTTTGTTACATGGACTCATTTTCTATCTGTAGTAGCATTGATGTGTGTCTATGTAACGCAATGTATTTCTAGTGCCATTTGAAATGTATTGTTTCCATAACTGCAGAGGTGGGCAAACTTTTTCAATGGAGGGCCAATTTTAAAATTTTATGGTACAGTATATGTTATACAATATATTTTGTCAACTTTAATTTCAATTTACAAAAACTGTTGATTTTGATACGAGTTTCGTTGGTTCTTATTATCTTAATGTAAATGAAACTCAAATATTTACATTTTTTTAATTCATGTAATTGTTTAATTGGGACCAAGTTCTTGTCAGGAAGATGCTAAGCACTTTTTCGTATACAAGTTCATGATGAATATATATTTTTAATTAGTTTCTGGTTTTGTAGTTCATAGTGTATTTAGCTGAGTGAACTAAAATCTGTATTTTCTCACTAAATCAGTAGAATTTGTGTAAGAATTAATAATAATAAACATGTACAGTATATGTCATTGTATTTCACATAGAATACAAATTGAAACAGTTTCTGATTTGAGAATAAGAGTCTACTATTCATAATTATTTTAACAAATGTTTATTGTTCTCTGTCATAATAATTATGAAGAAGAAGTGACGTAATTTACAATTAGTCTGACTACTATTATAATTAATGAGAAGCATGCAACTGTTCACAGTTTTCGATAATATTTTTGAACTGTGAAGATTTCAGAAATACAGTATAGAAAAAATTAGGATCGCTATATTTCCTTTGTCTGTGGGCCACAGTTTGCTCACCTATGCATTACTGGTTAACATACTGTTTATTGAACTACTGCAAAACTTGTAATAATAATGAGCTAAATTTGGAGCAGCTTTACATATTGTATTTGGATAAAGAAACGATCGATTGTAATTGATTTTTTTATTTTCAATTGAAGATCTAATTGTCTGTGGTGTCGCTGTGATTTTTTAAGTAAAAGTTCTGTGCATAGACTGTTTAGGCATGGGGTGGTGGTGGTGGTAAGAAGTTGGGGTGGATATGGATAAGTTGGAGTGAAAGAGAGTGTCGGTGATGTAAGCTTGTATAAAACTCTTAATGATAATGATTGCAAATGCGTTAATTAGTTTCGGAAATCGAAACCGGGTGGTCTTTGTCATTTTTTTTCTCTTCAACTCCGCACTTTTCAAATTGGAATGAAACGCATGCGCAGTAGGTGGAAATCAATAAAATCTTCTTAAAATGCAAATTAAAATCAAATAAGAGATGAAAGACGGGAATAAAGTTTTAAACGAGTTTTATTCAACTGAAACGAAGTTTTTATTGATTTTTTCTTCTTTTTTTATCTTTTTTTGTTTTTAGGCTTTTAATCTACTGTATTCCATCGATGTTTTTGTTGTTGACGTTATGCTATTATACTAAATTCACTAAAATAGAACTAATTTTTATCAAAATTGGACACATCTAAATTTACCAGAAATGTGCCTAAAATACTAAAAGACTTAGTTATTTAATTTAAGTTTAGACTTAGTTATTTTATTTAAATATTTGTATCGTAGTTTAATCAATTTTTTATTTAAAAAAAGTAATTTTCGAGGATTAATATTTGCATAACTGAGCTTGTATTTGGAATAACACCGATTTGCTATCTTCCGGAAGCTATTTCTTGGAATTTAATGTAACTTAGAGTTTTGGTTTAATTAGAAAACATTGAATTAATTAAAAATGAAATTCAATATTTAAGAATATTTTAATTAGTTTACGGCAGGTTTTATGCTAATGACTTGAGTTGAAATTATTTTCAACTGTGTCTGCTGTGGAGTATTTGCTATTGATAAGTTGTCTGGGAAATTTTGATTTACGGCAATTTAGCGTTGATCAAACATTCCTAGCGATCCAAACTTCATCATTTATCATCTCCCATATATATATATATATACAGAAACATTTTGATTCATATATGAAGGGAAATGTTGTATCATCAACTTTTATTGGATGCGCTTTCTTTCTCCATCATTCAGGCTTTGGCAATTTCAGAGTCGGAGAGATTTTTTTTCTTCTTTTTCTTATACTTCTGACTTTTAAAGGATCCTCAACGATTTCAATTTCTATTTCACCTAATAATGCAGTATTTGAGTACATTTTTGCAAGTGTTTTATTTATTTTTTTTACGATTTACAGTGTATAAAAGTTTCTGTTAGAAAAAATGGTAAATTTGAAAATTTTGAATAAGTAATGATACAAGAGGCTCGCGTACCTCTGGGTTGATAATGTCAACAGTTGAAACGTGAATTTTAAGGGTTTTTAAAATACGCTTAAATATACTGAAATTGTCTGAGATTTAAGGTAATGTTATGTTTATTTGCGTTTGGTTTTATTTTTGTGTGTGATGTTATGACGTCATTTGTCACTTCGATTGTACTTGCCGCCGTTGCCATAGCAATAGTTGACCAAAACTGAATAAAGAAGTAGCAGACGACGAGACACACGAGAAAATAGCGAATTATATGCGAAATCATTTTCAGATAAAGTTAAGGAAAATCTCGAAAAGAAAATGCTATTGAAATATAAGAGGCTTTAAAACTTTCTTGCGTGAGCACCCTGTACAATGATAAACTTTACATAAGGATACAGGGTGCGTCTTATTGTAAGATTTAGGGTCACTTGGAGGTGGTATTTGGTTAGCTTGGAGTCAGTTTCGTTGAATCTGTGATACTAAAAATGTAGAACTATTGTTTGGTATAAATGTAAATAATGGTAAAGTGTTTAAGAAAAATAAGTCATAGTCGTTGTAAACATAATAATAAAAATTGTCAGACAAATTGTTATGACTAATAGAAAAATTTATGTCTTCCGTATGTCTAACTTTTTTCCTCCCCCATCCTTCTGGCTGTAATATAGTATCTTTATTGCTCTATCCATCCCCCTCACTCGCTCCCATCTTTTCTCATCTTTTAAAAACGCACCAACTATAAATAATACCAGCAATATGTTAAAGCATTTTAATACTAAATGACGTCATCTGCTATTAAGTGTCCCCATAAATACTCGTGGCAAGCCACTCATAAATTAAATTTCTTGTTTTTATACAATAAAGCATTATTTACATAGACTTGTTTTTGTTTTGCAAAATCTGGGATATTTGTTTAATTTTGGGAGATAATAGTAAGTCTTTGTGTATTTTTGTGTTTCATGACAAATTACTAAAAACCAGGACATTGTAAAACAAAAACGTTCAGTTAGAAACTTTAATGGTGCAAGTTATTACTAAAAATGTGTAATCTATGTGGTAAAAATCGGATGTGGTAAAATTGCTTTATGTATGTAGAGTTTGAACTGTTTTGTGATGTCATGACAACTATTATTTTTGATACTGTGTTTAAATTTGACTCTAAAAGACGTTTGATGACGCAATTGTGACGTTACCGATTGTGTAAAAAATGCAGTGCACTGTAGGTGGTTAATGATTGGATTAATGTAAATCTTTTTCACCTTACATATGTGTTTTTTGTGTGTCAATGCAGAAAATGATGAGGGGGAAACATACAGAAAAATATTTGAAGATGATGATGATAAAAAATGGAGATGACAAAAGAAAGTCTTTGATGTAGAGATGAATTCTCCATCATAATCATCATTCATATCGTTTATAAAATATGAATGTGTATGTGTGTTAGTTTCTGTCTTTTTCTTATTTTTTTCTATAAGACACTTAGTCAGCGGTTCCCAACGGGTTTTTTTTACTAGAGCTGTGTCTTAGATAATTTTAGTTTTAATATTTTTAGATTTTTGGCTTTATTTTTGAAATTTTTAGTGTATTTTTAGACAACTTATTTTGTATGTTATTGCGTTTTTTTATAATGCATTACGTTTGCATAGTTCCAGTGCACTTTGATTTGATTTTGTAATACTCAATGGGTGCACGTACTTTTGCATTGAAAATCACGAATCTAAGGCAAAGAGAAAAGTAAAAGTGGAAGAAATTAAACAGAAAAAAAGAAGTAGGAAAAGAAATGACATAAATGAAATGGGAAGTTGGGTGTGGGCTATGGGGGTTCGAGGGAGTGATGATGGAGTTAGAACTGAATGGGTGGGAGAGTATAAGATGAACAAGTGAATGAGACTAAGAAGAAGACAATATCGCTGTGTGTGTGTGTTGTGTGTATGTGTGCATATGATGGCTTTTTGGGGATTTCTATTTTCTGTGGGGGTGACATGTTATGAGGTGGGTGACCTTTTGTAAGACCTCATTTACTAAGGACATAAGGGCCCATTCATGTGCGTACAGGGTGGGATAAATGCACATGCTGTTTTCATATTGATACAATTTGTGTTATTTTGTTGTTGTAGAGGGTTATACGTTAACCAAAATGTAAAAGTTTTTTAGGTTATTTTTTTTTTTTTAAGAAAAAGAAGACGCCATAAGCAATGATTTATTAGAAATATGTCAATTTGTATTCAAATTGGACGAAACAACTAAAATTGAATTGAGTAAATAGAATAAAGTAATAAATACAGTATATGCAATTAATGCAATGTGGAAAATGTGTACTTAATAATAGTGATGTTTTTAGAATTGTAAGATTATGAAAATGTAATTGCAGAAATTGTTTTAACTGACGTGTTTGAAATTGTGTTTTAAAAATTAGTTTTGGTTGTGATTGGCCTCCCTGTATGAAAATGTAAAGAAAAAAAAGCTGCTGTAAAATAAAAAAAGAAATATAAAGGAAAACAATTTCTGGTGTCCTAGGCTAAAATGGGTTTGAGAAGACCCAAAGATGGCGGTGTATATGACGTAAACTGGTATTTTAGGAGGATTTGAGGGGTTTATAGGTGAAGATTTTGTCTTCCAACATCTTTTCTACTCCTTTTTTCTCCTTTCTCCTATTCACAGAGTCGATTTTCTCTTTTTCACCCGCCCACGTGACTTAAAATGATTGCTGAAACTACAAAGACGACGTAAAATGAACGTATAACGTCGTCGATTGCTAAAGGTTATTCGACACTGCTGACAACAATAGCGCATAGCGTATGTAAGAAAAAAGAAATGGATTAAGTAAAAGAAAGAAATTCTTTTAAAAAATTTGATTTCTAATTAAAAGTTTAAAAAATAAGTTTAAACAAGTTCGTTGATCTACAATTTTATTTTTTCGGCAGTTAATTGCTAAGTTCATAAAAGTAAATAATTAAAAATTTGAATATTTTTTTTTGAGGATTTTAACTGAATTGTTATTAATAAGTAAATACTAAGACAGTAAAATTATGTTAGTTTATTAGAAAGTAATGCAGATTAATTATTATGCATTCAAATGTCAGAGATGCTTTTTCTGTGATTGAAAGCAGAATTGAATGGTAAAATTGAATTAGGGAAAATATTTTTGATTTTTATTATCAAATGATATCTAATCTTAATTTATGATTTACTCAATATTAATTACAAAATTATTCATTTAATTTTTTTAATCAGGTTATTTTTTTTGCCATCGATTGTATAGCTGCTGTATACAGTAAATGCTTAGTGAGACTTAATATAATCAATATTTTTTATATATGCATTTAATTTTGTTGCAAATTTAATTAATTACTGGTACTTAACGAAGTAATTAAAAATTTATGGTGCAATTTGATATGTTAATTAAAAATTTGAACGTTGTTTATTCTGTTGTTTGAATGTTTTTAATTAAATTTGTTAAAACAAGGGAATAGTTTTTTTTAGAGTTAAAAATCAATTTTAGTTAAATTAATTTCTTATTTTAATTGAGATAAAATGTTTGATTATAATTAAGTTATTTCATCAAAGCCTTTTCGATTTTAGTCTACTGACAAACAAAGTAAGAAAGGGAAAAAAATCGCCAAACTTTATTGGCCAAATTCATCAGAAAATATTAATGAGATACCTGTCATTGTTATATCAGGTCAATAACGTCACGTTTCGCTTACCGGGGTGACGAAAAATATGAGAGAAATAAATGTACAGGGTGGGTTATCGAATTGCTACCGGAAATTGCAGCTATTAATATCACGTCATAAAATACGTTGACTAAATTGCTTGCACAAGCTAATTATCCAATGGATTTGATAATTATCTTGGCAATTGTGTTTGTCCAAACGTGATTTTGGTAATGGACTTGTTTCTTTTTTTGGATAGTTGTGGATCCGTTTTGTTGTCGATTATTTTGCACTGTAATTGCTCAAATTGAAGTATTGTTTTTTTTTTTTTGGGTGCAATTTTATCTTTTTTTCCCTTAAATTATTTCCAAAATTATGGAAAATCAAAATTGCCATAATTTTGGATGTTTGACATTAAAGGTTTTATCGCAATTTTGGTTTAAACATGCGAAAAATCAATTGTGATTCATTGAAACAGTTTCATGTGTTCCGGTGGAGTATCCATATTTAATTTCTCTGGTTTTGAGTAATAGGAGCCCAAAGTAACAATTTTGCCATCTTTTATTTGAAATTGGTTAACTGCGTACTGTATATGCAATTCCGGTTGAGAAATCTCATAGATCATCATTTAGGGCTTACAAAATGGCGTTAGTTTTTCTATGTACGAGTATGACTGTCTTTTTGGACATATGTATTTTTTTTTTTTTTGCGTGTATGATGTGGATATTGTATGTTATGGTGTTTTGACCAAAGTGTTATTTTTGGTCTATTGTGGGCTTAAATAGGGTGAGGAAACCTTAAGATTGGTAATGAAGTTGGAATGAGATGTGAAACAGACAATAAGTTTGGTCCCAAGGTTGTCATTAATCTATAATAGCCATAAGAAGAAGAAGAAGACTGCAGGAAAAGCAAAAAGAAAGACGAAAAACACAGACAACTGTATATTGTATATACATACTGATACCGGTACATTCACTTTTACATGTATAGACATCAACTTCCGCACGACTAAACATAAATGGGATCTTTGCCTTCAAAAAAAAAAAAAACCTTTACAAAAAAATTGATATGGCGTTCAGACTAAAACTTATGAGACAAAAGCAAATGAAAGACAATGAATGAAATTCTCTGTGAATTTATTGTCACTTTTATAATTTAGTGTTTTTGAATTGGGTGTCTGTTTAATAGCTGCATTTCAATTAATTGGAAGCAATTGTACATAAGTAGCTGTGAACTTTCACATGTAGAATCGAATTCGTGCAAACTTATTTGAATGAGAATGACTTTTTGAACCGTTTTGTCAGTTTTTAGTTGATAAAACTGTCAGTATGTATTATGTACAGTATGTTATTTGGTGGAAATTGACGACACGACTATAAATTAAGACATTTCAGGTTTTAGGTCTTGTAATGCAATTGATTAACATAATAAGGAAGTGATGGAAATATTTACTTAAGAGTTTCCGTTTCAGTATGATTCTCTAGGTCGGGTTTACTGGAGTAACTTTTAAATTTGTTAACTGGAAATTGGTTTGGGAAGCAGAGTTTTTACTAATTTCAAACCATATTGCTAATATCAATGAAGAGCTTATTAGTAAAAACACCATCCACCATCGATTTTAAAGGGACGTCCAAACATTGATTTTAAATGTCAATATTTGATTAAAAAGTGTAAGAAAAATAATGATCAAACCAGTCTTTCATTCACTTAACATTGAGACTTGAAATTAGTACAAACTTCGCTTCCGTAATTAACAAGACTAAACTGTGTAGAAATCAATGGACGAAATTATCGTTATTTTACTGTAGCTTTAATGTACGAAGATTCGTTCAATTGGATGGTTGATTAATGGTTATTTTTTTAAAAATGATTGCCGGTTTTTGGTGCAAAGTTTATAATACAAAGTCATATAAAGATGTAAACTAAAATGTTTTGGTATTTTATGGTACATTTTTAAATTTGATGGTGTTTTTTTTTTGTTGATGCTGGAAATGTACAAATGTTTGTCTTTATAAGAATAATTTTTTTCTTTCATTGATGTGCGGGAAAAGCAAACCACTGTGTTTTTCATCACAAAACGAAAGCGGATATCCTGTTCATGTGCGTTTGTCTCCTCCCACTTCTCCTCCTTCCACTAACAACTTCTATCTTTCCACCTGCACTTCCTTTCCAAAATAAAAAAGAAAAAAAAAACAATTTTATTCATAGCAAAAAATAAGAAAAACAACAAAGACATTTCCACTTTATTAAACAAGATAAATTTTGCATACTTTAACAACTTTGAGCCTTTGTAACTGGGAAACTTCTTCAGCTAAATTAGATGTTTTCGTTGTTTATTGAAGAAGAAGAATATTATGTCAGAATCTTATTATGTACTTTTGCAGAATATGATTGATTTATTTTTAAATTTTAGAAATTTTGGGTCCATGTAAATTCAAATTTTGTTTTTAATTGAAAATATTGTGTTATAAATTTAACTTAAAAATCGACTGATTCAAGACTTACCGGTTATTTAAATACAGTGAAAACCTTTTAACATGAAACGCTTAAGACTGAAACTTTTTCGTATTTTTTTCACGGTTTTTTTAATGTTTTTTCTCATTTTTTTAATGTTTTTTTCTCTTTTTTCTCATTTTTTAAATGTTTTTTCTCTTTTTCTCATTTTTTTCATGTTTTGTTTTACGGTTTTTCATGTTTTTTTTCACGGTTTTTCATGTTTTTAAGGGGTTTTTTATGTTAAGCGATTTCACGTTAAAAGGTTTTCTCTGTAATTTGAAATGATTTTTAGAAATAAGAGTAACGTTAAAGTGTATATGATTTTATTAATATTTAATTTGTAATCCATGTGAACTGAAAATCAACTTGCATTTTTCATGACGTGGCTATTTAGGGCTGGGATAACTTGAATAAAAAGGTCATCGTGGTAAATCAGGTTTATTTACTGCAAATGTTATGACGTTAATATAGTTTATGTTAGTATAATTGATTTTTGTTCAAATATTTTTTGGTTTTTGTATTACAAGAGTAGCTAAAATAATATTAAAGCATTTTTTTGTGGGGTTTGAGGAGGAAATGTTAAAGAGCATCACCCTGTAAATGTGATTGCGTGTTTATATTGTACCGTTGTGAACTAGTGCACATGCGTGTTTTGTTTTTTTATTTTAAGTATCTAGATGAAACTATCGTTATTTTTTTTTGTTAGGGGAAACATTTTTAAGGGCAAATTCAATTCACGTTTGAAAAAGTATTTTTTTGCGCGTTGAAATATTGACGGAAACAAGCAGTTGAAATGGTTGAAAAAAGTTAAAGGAATTATTTTATATGAATTTACTGTATGTTTTTAATCGATTAATAACCTTAAGTATCATTTTCTTACGGGTTTTTTTTTACATTTAATATTTAATCTGTTCATGAAGTCTTGATACTTTTTCCGTTAGTTGCCAATGGGGTTTGTAGTATTATGAATTGAACAACATGAAATGAAGTTTTATTTACATTTATCGTGAGCTTTTCGACGTTTTTTTTAATGTAGCTTTCATGTTCTTAATACTTTTTTTTTATGTCGATGCTAATGTTTATCTGTGTAACTTCCGAACAGTTTTGTTTATTTTATAAATATTTTTTATTATTGTAGTTATTGTTTGACATTAACAAAATATAAAACGTTAAAAATACAGTACAATAGCAGGGATACACGGTGTATGACGATATTGGCATTTAGTAACATTAAATTTTATTCGGTTGATAATTTTACACAGTCAAACAATTGAAAAAAAATTATGAAAAATCTTAAATTGGTGTAAATAATATTAGGCATCTTGTTTATTAGTTTTTGAGACTATTGAGAGTTTATTAGATTTTATTAGGAATTTTTACTCAAAAACTAATCGCATTGGCTTTAAGGTTTGCGTTTTTGATAGCGTTTAATTTTTACCTTGATTGACAGTTACTGAATGATGGTGTAATCATGTCTAATTATGCAAATGGTATGACACCTTCTTTAATTTTTGAATATAATAAGAAGCTACATTCTGTCTCATTTCTAAGACTGCAATCTGTTACTCAACAGTTATTCTGCCATAAAACACCAAATTCGTTATAAACTTGAAAAATACATTGTAGAGTATTGTATGTAATTATTGTGGCTTAATTCAAAAGAAAAAGCGTGTCTTAGTGTTGTTTCTAAATTTAAATTGCGTAACTACATTGGTTGATTTTGAATGTTGAATCGAATTTTGCATCACTCTGTATGGTGTAGAGAAATTGCAGATATTTTCATAGTTGTTTGAGCTTAACTCATTTGGGGGTGGTTTGGTATTTGATGGGCGTATATGATGGGGAAGGGATGAGGGTTGAGAAATGTAAAACATTTTTATTTTTTTTATACAGTATTTTTATTTGTCGATGAGAAAGAAATCAAAATAGTTAAATTTCCCAGTTGAATTCTGTTGTGGAAAATCTATTGATGTGTTTTCTAAATTTAAATCACTTCATCACTTATTCCCCGTTCTCTATCTCCCCCCTTCCCCCCCCCATTATACAACCGACCAATCACTTCATCATTCTCTTCTCCGGTTGCTTTTTAATACTAAATCTAAACAATGGCGTCATCAATTGCAATTCCTTCTGCAACGGATATCAACAAAAAAAAATATACTAGATTTTCTTTTAAATTGAGATTTATGAAAAAGCTTATTAGAATGATACTTTTTATGGCCTTGATAATACGACTAGTAAATTTGTTTTTTTACATTTTTAAGCAAACATTTGACAAGATAAAATAACGTTTGAATTTGCTTGTAAAAATATGATTAAAAGAGCAGCAACGCAATGATATGATATTGCAATAGGAAATACCGTAATGCCATTGTTTTTGTATAGAGATGGATTAACATTATTTTTGTCTTTAAAAGTGTGAATTTATCTGTGAAAATGCCAATCCTATAGCAATAAATCGTGTTTAATGTGATGTAACGATATCTTGGTGTAATGTAAACGTTATAAAATGTAATCTATGACTTAATACTTTTTTAGGAGAATTTTTTCTCTTTTTTTTTTGAATGCGAGTTGGTAATTTAAAATGCTTGAAGTTATTGCTAAATTTGGTGTTTTCAAATGTAAATACGCTGATGTAAAACATAAAAAAATAAGTATAGATTTTGTAGATTGTGTTGTTATGAAGAAATTTTCCGCTTGACTTGAGATTTATTTAGTGAATACACATGTAATTTGCATACAAATACGTTTTAGAGATGGCTGAATATTTTAGTCGATGATATTCTCGCTTCTTCTCAACTCCACTTCCGCCCACTTTCAAAAACTCGCCTATAACACACTTTTGCTTCCCGCCTCAGCATCACTCTCCATCTCTTAACTCCACTTTCCCGCCATCTTATTCCTGTATCATAACAGCGTTCCCGCCACTTCTTCCCTCTCCTCTTTTTCCTTTCACGGATGGATATCTTATCTCTCATCTTGTTTGATCACTTAATGAGACACAATGAGCTCTTCTTCTGCTTCAAAAAAATTGCTTTTTTTATTATACAGGGTGACCATCAACCTACTTAAAAATGAAGATGTACTAACTTTTTAGCAAAATTTTAAATATTTTTAAACAATTAAAAGGGAGATTTGAGATGCTCACTTCTTAGTGCAAAGTAACGTTTTGCACTAAGAAGTTCAGTGCCAATGCCGTACTTTCCATTAGCAATTTTTTTATTTCTGTTATTTTAGTGCGGTTGGCTTGATCCTTTGGGAATTAAACAAAAGCAGAAGATAAAACTCACTTTTTTTTTATTTTTATTATTTTTCATTATTTTCTACTGATTTTGCCTCTGAGCAATTTGGTGTGATGCCACACGGCAAATCCAATACAAATCAAAGATAAAGTTAGAGGTCAAAATAGCTGTTGAAGTCAACAAACACAATAACAAAAAAGATTGAGTTGTTTTTGTCTTTACTGATTTTACCCAATTTAAAATTTAATCTCAAATGTAAATAAAGATTTTCGAAGAAAAAAGCACTTTTATATGATTGTTTTTAAGTTTATCCGTCAAATTAACATTGAATTGCTGTTCCTGTGAATAGTTTTTAAATTTTACTTTGCAGTACCACTTGTATATAACGATGATAATAGGTTGGCAGTACTGTGATACCGGTAATCCCCTTTTTTTGTTTTGTTGTTGATCGTTAAAAGCGATTGATTACTAACTCGGTAAAAATAATTTTCGATTTTTTTAGCTGTTCAAGAATTGCATTCAATTTTTTTTAATCATTTATTCCTGCAAAACACTTCACAGCAATCTGAAATAATGATTTGTTTTGGGGTTTTTTTTTGTTTGTCGTGATCAAAATACTTCACTATTAAACCTTATACAATAATTGCAGAATTACAAAGCTGCAATTGCAACTCTTAAAAAAGTTTTGATTTTCTGTTTAAAGTGTTTACGTCAAAGTTTCAATTATTTGATGAGAAAAATTATATGTCTATAATAGGCAGTTTAATTTTAGTTTAGTTTGTGAAAGTGGTTAGATGATTTAACTTCAATCTGGTGATGGAAAACTGTTATATTTAGTTTTAGTATTTTAAGTTTAAATTTGGGCTAATTTAGTATTAAGCGTTGACGTGTTGGTGTTGAATCTTGGTGTCTTATCGGTGTTGGTTTGAGTAATTACTAATTAGTAACTTAATGCAGAGTTTTACAACAAAACTTAATAAGAGTAAAGTAAAAGTGGAAAGTTTTTTTTTAAGTACTGGATGTTGTAACTTAGATGGTGTATGCGTTTGTGTGGATTTAGTTGTTTACAAAATAGATGAATAGCGTTTGGTGGTGTTTTATGAGATGTTAGACCATGTTGAAAGTGAATGGGAGAAAGAGGATGAAGTCGAATTTAATGCCCCAATTGGCATCTAATTGCTTTTAAATCTAGAAGTGCATGCGAGCCAGAATGATGCTGATGGAGGAGGAAAAAAAAATATAAAGTTTGCTTAAATAACTACAAACAACACTTTCTCTCCGCCTATCGTGTTATTTTAAAAGTTTAACCATCAATGTTTATGCTGTTGTTCGTCTACTAATTGTTGTTGTGGTCTAATTTAGCACAGCTCATTAACAGCCTAATTGCAACTCTTTGTCGTTTTTTTGTGCTTTTGGAAATGAAAATAGATCAAAAATTTTCAGCAACTTCTCCGTTTTTCGTATAGGAAAAATCTCATTGGCTCGTTTACAATTAACCCAACTACGTATCCGCTTTTATGCCATTTTATCTACTTCTAAATCCTAATTGGCCGTTTGTTAACTATAGTGGCTCTTCCTCGGTTGTTAATTGATGAAATTTATGGTGATGTATGACAACTTTTAAGACACTCTGCAACGAAATTAAGCATCATTTACATGAACTAACTTTTAAATGGCTAATTGAGCTGAGAAGGGGTTTTAAGATTTAATTTTAAAAATTGGTTTTTAAGTTGAATGTCAGAATTTAGTTGTCGTCGTTGTAGTTTTGACTCGATTAATGTCGAGTTTTAATGTTGTACGGATTTAAAGTTTATAAGGATTAGGTTTTCATGTGACTAAATTGCAATTTGCAAGTTGATTGGTTATGTTTTGAGCAAATTTGCTTTTTCCACTGGATTAAAAGTTGAATTTTGGTTTTTCATATGTTAACTTGAATGTGTAAATATGAAATACGTTTGATTATTTACTGAAATTTTATGCTTATTTGTTTAATACTTATTTATTTTTTTTTTAATTTTTAGTTAAATTGCGTATATTATTTCAATAAAGTTGGGTTTTTTTAAATATATTTTGACGATAACACATCGATTTTACTATTTACAGTTTGTATTTTGTTTGGTTGAAGTTGAAGAAATGTCATTCAGCGACAACAAAACAAGAATGATGCCGACGAAATGCAATTTAATACACTTAAAAATATTTCCAACAATAAGAAATCAATTGTCAACTGCGTTTCATGTGGTGGTTTTCCATTTGTTAGTGTTGTATTTGGTGCTAAACGTACCAAGTCGATTCCTCAGATACTTTATTTGGCTGACCTATGGTACCCTTAATATGATCATTATTTGAGTGAGCTGGTTAATTCCGGTTAGTAAATAAAAGCTAAAATGTTGTAGGTTTTCTAGGGGTTTTTTCTCGTTTTGTTGTAATGTTTATCCCGTATGGCATTCTGAATTGAGATTTACAGGGTGATCAATCATAAAATAAGTTAGTAAACACAGGAAATGATATAAGATGGAGGAAATGATGTCATGCAAACACGCCTTGTACTGTAGTTTTTTTTAACTTTTTTAATAAGAAAGATGCAAAAATAAGTATTACAATGAAATCTGTTTAATGCGAACTTGCTTAACACAAAACAACATTTCAGTTCCGAATTAAAAATAGACATTTTCATACATTTGTTTTCTGTTATACACGAAACAAAATCCGCTTAACACAAAACATTTAGTTTCTCCGAATGGACATAACGCATATACTGCATCCAAATCAAATTGTTTATCAGTTTTAAAGTTTTATAATAACAAATACAAAATTAATACATTTTTTAAATGGTTTTATAAAAAATGTTTTTAAATTCCATTGTTTTTTTTTAATACATACATGAATTTAAAAAACGTATAATATTTTCAAGTGTAAATAGCATATCTAATATGATGTACATTTTAGTGAGAATATTTTTAAATGTTCAGCTTAAGACAATATTCTTTTAACACGAAGAAATAGATCTTGACTTAAGTTTTAAAGCTGATAAAAATGTATTAACTGTGATGCTAATGTGCTAAAAGTACCCACTACAGAAAAGCTTGAGAACCGCTTGTGTAAACTGATTTTTATATTTATTTTATTTTTGATATATAAACTTTTGTTACAAGTTCGTATTTTAATTCCTCAGGTATTTCACCTTGAGTTAACATCATCAACTTCCTTATTCATTAACCTTCATCATTTGAAAGGCAGTTAAATGCTTTTCTTCATCTACACATCCGCATAGGCACTACTCACATAAAGCATTTGTAAATAATTGATGAGAAAAGAAGAGTAAAAACACATTATTCCTTTCTATTCCCCCACCATCTCTTCATCATCATCATCTCTTTTCCTATCTCTACGGTCCCCAACCTTATTTTGGCTACGTTCTACCTGGAAAGATAATTTTCAAAATTTTTTAGCTCTCCATGGCAAATTTTGACTACATTTTAGCATCCATTTTTAATACATTTTGAAGCTATCGAAAGTAACTTATAGTACTGTATTTTTCAAATGATATAACCAATAGTATTGCACTTTTTACCACCTTTAATACCCTTGACAATTTTTTTTTGTATTTTCTGTGTTTTGATGGTTTCATTTGATAAATTTGAAAAAAAGTTTGTACATTTTTTAAAAATTGTTTGTGTTTTTAGTTAGTTTTTTTTGTGTATTACTGTATTTATTGACGTGCTTATGGAGTTCGCGCACCTTTAGGTTGAAAACCGTGGTAATATTTTTTTTGTTTTTCATTAAAATGGCGAAGAGACAATGAGAATCCAATTTGTATGCGTATTTTGGCGTGCTGTATACCTAACAAATTGGACTTGTTTTCGCGTAAGTGTTTAAGGGGGCGGAGAAGATGTTAGTTCTTGTATAGATCAAGAAAAAGGCATATCATTAAAACAAATTAATTTGGACTAGTAATTATGACGAATTTATATATGCTTTAATTTTACCTTTTTGATCAAATAACCCCTATACAATTATTTTCAATACACTTAAGTGGAAGTTTTTTTTTTCTCCATACCGGTACTTATAGTGTATTAATTACCAAAAAAAAAATAAAAGAATAAGTGGTGTATAAATTATAATGTATAAAAACATACATGAACATCTATTCTGTTTAATTATAATTAGCTAGGCAAAAATACATAAAATAAACATCATTTTGAAAATGGTTTTTATCGTTGAATGAAAATCAGAGTTGATTATTAAAATTAAAAAAAACTGTTGGTTAATTAATAAAAATTTTAATTTAACTACACTGTGTCAATATTTTACGTTTGTTTTTGTTGGTTTTTTAAATTTTAATTGGGCTTGTTAAATTATAATGAGATGTTTACTTTTTGTAGTGTAGTCGGATCGTTTTTCATGTTTTTTTCAAGTTGATAAACTTGATATACATTTTTTCATGATGATGTTATTATAAATTAATGATTACTTAATTTACATTTTAAGATTTTAATTAGTGAATTTTTTAATTTTATTAATTTTAAAGTTAAGTTGGACTAAAATGGGCAAAATCACTTGATTGATTGAATTTTGGACACATTTTGTTGCATCCGGTATTTGTCTTTACATTTAATGAATACCCTGTAAAAACATAGATATAGACTTGTAGAAATTGCTCACATCGACTATTGTGCTTTATGGCTTTGGTATTAAGCCGTCAGAATCATCGGAGTTTGGAAAAGACAGAAAATTAAATTAGTTTTGAGTTTTAGTCGAGAAAGAAGCTAAAGTGTTTATGGATGCCATATTGCTTTTTGGAGACTTTTAACTTAATTTTGTGCAGTGTTAAAATGTTGATATGGGCCAAAATGAAAGGGATTGAGGGAGGGGGAGGGGGGGGATAAGATTGTTCAAAGACTGAAATGGAATTTGTAACATCGGCGAAGGCCATCATCATCATCGAAAATAGCAATTTCCCATAAACATTATTTTTTATGGATTTTTCTTTTATATGGTTTTGCTTTTCGACCACATGTGTCGATTAAATGGCCAATCTTATGGTCAACTAATAGCATTTCTAGCTCCCCCTCAACCAAACAACTTTTAATGTCTTGCCACTCCAAAATTTCGCTTATTATAGGCAAAAGATTAAATTAAAAGATAGTTTTTTTCTTCGGTTTCTTGGGCACAAAATCAAAGTGTAGGCACTAGAAAGCCAAATTAAGTCATTGCGATCTAGGAAATCAATAAAGGCAGATTTTATTGTATGTCATAGAAGCTAATTTAGGGTTTAGGATGTCTGATTTGTGGTAATCAGATTTTATACTGATATTTTAAACTTATTTTTGATGGCTTTTCTTCAACCGGAACTAAAGTTGACGAATGATGAGCTTATAAAAATTAAGTAAAACCGAAATCAATAGTGCAAATTGATTTTCCAAGCGGAGGAAAAGTGTTGTCATAATGTGAATGCATTCAGTTTTTAGGAAGGGTTATCTTAAGGCTATTTTACAACAACAATAGTATCTGAATGAGTATCTTCATTGTATATGCAATTAGGTACACAAACGCTTGCTGCTTCCTGTTATATAAATAAAATTCTGATTATATTTAGTGAATAGTAGGGAGAGGAGGAAGCGACATTTGCATTTAAATGCGTTAAAACAGCTAATTTGTTTATGCAATTTAAATTAACTGCTTAACCTATAACAAATTCATTTGATTTCATGTAAATAAATTTGAATTTGGTTTCAGACAATCAATATTAATAACTTCAATTCCAGTTTGTCTAAACATTTTTGCAATTTCTATTTTTGTACTCTTTTTATAAATTTGAAATATTTTAACTGTTGAAAGTTTTAATGGAAAACGTCTACGAAACGCAAACTGCGATATTTAAATGTTTCTAGTTTTTTTCTGGCTGACTTAATGTTGATCTTTATTGACACAAAGTGAAATTACTTTATGTAAATTAATTGAACATGACAGTTTAAGAGTTTTATGAATTTATGCTTGAAATTGAGTCTCGTAATGTTTACTTATACTCATTTTTCTTTATTTAGGTAAGTGCTGCCATCTATACTCTTTTACGGTGTTTGATGATGTTAATTAGAAAGGTCGAAGGTTAGTAAAATGCATCTTTTAAGTAGATTACATTCATTATCATAAGTAAGGGGCTGTGCCTATTGACTTTCACTATTAGTGAGTTTATGCATCTGTTTTCAGCACTGAATTGCAGTAGGTACATTTGAAATGCTAAATTTAACGTGTGTAAATTTTAATAACCAAATTTAACTAATCCGACATTACAATTAAATTTTTTTTTTGGTCTGTTAAAACTGTTGTCTATTTTGTAGGATTTAACATTTAACAAAATTTGGTTTATTCAATATTTGGGATGTTCTTCATGAAAATATCAATTTTATTATTGTTTTTTTAGAAACTTAAAATGTTTATGAAGTTTTAGGTTTCCCTCTGAGCTTCCTTAAACTTTTCAAATGAGATTTTTAATGCTTAAAGTAAACACTTGGCTTGTTAGCCCGTAATATATCACTAATGACGTTATGAATGACTAATGGGCGTTTATTTAGCGTTAAAATGTTTAAAGTAAAGCGAAAAATGAAAATTTACACACAGGAGAAGTGTAAATCTTAAGTGATTTACAGGTGTAATTGCTGGCCATTTGTCACTCCCATATCTTTTTCACGTCACAGAACCACTTTTAAGTTAGTTTTGAAATTTATTACTTTGCATAACTTCTCTTAAGTTATAAAATATATAAATATTTTCAATATGCAAATCTAACCTTATCGTTTCTTGTACGCAGCAGAATGTTTTTCTAGTGAGTAAAAAAATGTTAAAAAATAAAAATGTAGCTTTTAAGTGACAAATTATAAATTGCTTTTCTACATAATAATGCTATGTTTTTGTTTTATAACAACGTCCTCTATCTTGCATCATCTATTAAACTTGATGTCATAGAAACTTTATTTATATTCACTTTTTTTTTTCTTGGTTTTTTACAAAAAGTGAAAAATTTGTCAGATATCACTTTGACATGTTTTCATATTAGACTATAAATTTTATGCCTGTAAAGTAAATATTTAACTTTCAAAGCACTTTTAACTGATTTACAAACGGGATTCGGATGTACAGGGTGTTTGTAAGATTAGAATTCAATTTATATAAGCATTGATTTACTTGTAAAAGTATGCGTTTCGTTTATGAGTAGATTTATACAGGATTTAACAGTAGTAGCAGTCATTACTAAGTCGTTTACCAGTTAAAGAAAGTGGAAAAATAATTTGCAGTATAAAAAATATTATAAATTTTAGCCATAATGGTGACAAGATCAATAATTCATATCAAAAAATGTAAACTGAAACACTGGTTTTTACAGTGTTAATAAAGAAACGAGACAAAACGTTATCAGTTTCAATGGAGATTTGTCTCGTTTATTTTTTACCATATGAAAAAATGTGTTTCAATGTATGAAATCGCTCTCCCAGAAACAGTCCAGCTGGTTATTTTTTAAAAAAAAGGTTTGTTTACATTTGTTATAAATTTTATGTTGGTTTTTTACTAATACTAATATTGTATACAGCCATGTAAGTTAAGTTACTTCTACGTTTAAAACCGCAGTTGTTATAATACGATTGCGATTGATCTATTCTATGGCTGATCCTCAATAACAAATGCAATTTTAGTTTATTGCATTATTCTGGAAAACTGAAATAAGTTTTTTAATAAAAAAATGGAAAAACATTAATCGATGGTTCATAAAAGCATATTGTTTGCCTATGGCAAATGTAGAAGGGAATGAGAATTATATTTGCTGAAACGTTGAATATATACATGATACAACACATAAAAAAATATATAAACTTTTAAAAAGTGTAAATAATAATAAAATGTGTTGATTTCCCTGTTGGATTGTGTTGAATCCATCCTTTTGTTTATTATTATTATTATGGTTATAATACTGTTATGTACAGTAGTAGTGTATATTGATGGAGTGGGTGGTGATTACTCGGAACACATGAAAAACACTATTCAAACACTTACTGGTACTGTACAATGTATATACAGTTGCATTACCAGTGTTTATAGTCTAGAAAATAAATAACCAAACGAAAAAAAAAAGTTATTGAGATTCAATGGAAAACTATGTATTTTCAATGTTAATAAAATTTAAGAAATAGCCGTGAAAATATTACGCAAATTTGTATAGGAATATATGGCAAAAAAATATTTGCATATTTTGCAGTGCCTGTTTTGTTTTCGTGTCAAAAATGCTGGCACACTCAAGCTTTTGGGTTTACATTTGCCACGTCATCAATCATAGTCACACAATCACGTGATTTGGGGTTTTTTATATTTTTTATTATTGTGTTTTTAAAAAATTGGCGAAGTTTTAATTGGTCTATCACTTAGTTTAACTGCGCATGCGTAGCGATTAGTGAACTGTATGCACACGGCGCAACGTTATAAAAATGTAAATAATCTCATTAATATCCTTTTTGTAACTTTTTTTTTTGTCTACTTGCGTAAAATCTTAACCGGAAATACTAATTACCTTCAACAATGTTTACATTTGCATAACGTTTAAAGTCGTTCAGAAAGTTGTAGGACTGAAGTAGTACTCTGAAAATTGGTTTAGTAACGTTATTCTTGGAACAAGCTGAATGATTTTTTTGGCAAATTTAATAATTTAAATATTAGGACAAATGTAACTATTTTTAATTGTGCTTTAAATAATGGTTTTTTTAACGAATTGCTGGAAACGATTAAGATGCTGACGTTTAAAGATGATCTACTGTATCTGTATCTAGAAAATAAGTTATTTGATTTTTAGTTTTGATGTGGTAAATCAGAAATCATGTCATTTACGTGAAAAATATTTCCATATTATTTAGTTTGTCTGGAAAATCAAATTCAATTTTTCATTTTAAATTCTAAATAACCAGAAAAATATTTTGTTGCTTGTGTTACCTGCCACATACTGTATGATGTAGTCTTTACCATTTGTTTACATATCGTATTTTTGTAATCATACTACACACATATGGTATCGAAATATTATTACTGTACGTTTGTGAGGTTTTTTTTGTTGCTTTTTATTTATTTATGGTTTTTATTTTATTATAAGAGAAGATTTTCATTTCCTTTGAGGCACAAAAAGCGTTGTTTCCCAAAATCACCACATCCGTTTTAGTCTCTTTAGGCCAAAAGAAAAAATAAATAAAAAGCTCAAGATAAAAGAGTTTTAGTAAAATCAAAAACACTAACGTTAGAGATAAACTGTGGATTACAACAAATGCGGATTCTAGGTTAATTACGTTACCTAAATACTATGATTTCGTGATTTCATAAGCAACTTTAACCGAAAACAATAATTAACCCTAGTTATTTTGAAGTTAACTACAGTATGTTCAAGTACAGTACTAGTTTTTCCAAATTCTAAGGATGTTATTTAGTTTTTGATATACATTTGTCAGATTTTTTTACAAATTTTGGTGTGACAGTTTGCAGAAACATTCAACCCTGTGTAAGATACAGGAAGTGGTAGAGGAAATCGAAAAAAGTATTCGCCAGACATCACCAAACAAAATTGCATTTGTATACTGTTTAAGTTAATATAAAAAAGTGCAACCGATGTTAAGCCTATGGCAATTTCTATTTACCGGTACCCTGAACGGTTGCTCATCTGACAGCACTGCGATTTGCTCCCACGCCCATCCTCCTTATCCTTGCACTTTTTCAACAATGAAAGATTACCATGGCGAACACACAAAAAATTTCTTTTTTTTATTGTTATTATTCTTTAGTTCCAGTTTTTTTTTTCGTATTAATGAAGTTTTTTTCTGTTGCATAGATCTGTCTATAGCGTTGATCTCGAATTATATGTTGATATTGCTGTAAATAGTTCATATTCTTTTCATCAGTTAACGATACTTACTGATGAAAAGAATATTGGGTTTAGTTACCCAATGAATATCGTGTTACAAACCAACTTAGAAAAGGTCATTTGTCTACACTCGACATCCATATTGTAGAGGACTGAATCGATTTAATAATTGTAAAGAGGTCATTTTGACCATGGGGTTTCAATAGTACAAATGTTGATAAATAGATGATGGGAATATTTTACTTTTACAACTTTTATGTGCATGTTTTGTACCTAGAAAATCTATCAAATATTATATTTTTGATGTAAACAGACACATAAACTAGTCGTGAGATATTACAACTATCGAAAAATAGCTGGTCTTTGCTCTGGCAGACATTCGGTTTCAAAACAGAAATGTTTTAATGGAATAAAATATGGATGTACACATAAATTAATTAATGCTGGCTAACATTTTGGCTTAGCAGGGGGGAAGGAAGGCAGTCTATTAAAACATCTCGGATTCATCGTGGATCTAGGTCAGACTGAAAATAATACGATTACATTATTTTGATATAATTAACTGCCAGGTTTATTAAATTTGTTTAATGAGCAGACATTTTAAAAGCAATTCAAAATTTTAACATTTGCATACAAATATGGTACTGTAATATGTTTATACGTAAAATTCATTGTGAGACAAGTCATCAGAGGGCATCCATTATTCTTGTCTATGACTGTTTTCAACTTTTGTTGTTTCTAATTTTCTTTAAGTAAAGAACGGTCTTAGTCTAAGACACTGTAAATAGTGAGCAGTATACACAGTATCTTAAAGAGACACACAAAACTGTATTTTAAGAGACACTTTGCAACATTTACACTAAGACACTCTTCATCATGGCCTGAGACACATTTCATCGTGACTTGAGACACTTTTCATCGTTACTTGAGACACTTTTCATCGTTACTTGAGACACATTTCATCGTTACTTGAGACAGATTTCATTGTGACTTGAGACACATTTCATCGTGACTTGAGACTCTTTTCATCGTGACTTTAGACACTTTTCATTGTGACCTGACAATTTAGAATCTTTAGAGACAAATTGCATCTCTTTAGATTGTATTCTTAGACATGATTTAGCGCATTTGATGTTATATTAAGGTTTCTTGCATAATTTTGTGTTATAAGAATGCTACTGTGCAAGATTATACACTTTTTTTGTTGAAAAATTGGATTTCTTTAAGCCCCTTTGAGACTCCTCACAATAAGTATGAGAAGCCGTACGTAAATGCATTTTTGTTTACTAATTGAGAATAACGGTGTCTGTATTAAACCAGTTGTTTTGACAGATACAATATAGTAGAAATTATTTCCAAAATGGCGTCACTGGTGAAAATGGTTGGCGCACTTGTGTGAAGTGTGTCTCTTGTGTGTTTTGTGATCTGATTATTATACTGACGTACAGTGTTGGGTTATGTGGAGTGGGTGGAAAAGGTCTTTGGACTAAGATTAGGGATTTTTGGTGTGAAGATGATGTGTCTTAAAAAAATCAGGGATATGAGAGATTCATTGGATGTCCACGTGGTTGAGCAATATTATTCTGCGCAAACGACTTCCGAAGCAACAACACACCCACGTCATACAAATTCTCTCTCCCCTTCCTCCCCCTCTTCCTGCTTTGGGTGAACATTGAGCACACAGTTGCACTTGTATTACAAAACTATATAATCAAATCAATTAGCAGATTTCATCATGTTTGTCTTTTATTCTCTGTCTTTTGTATATTTAGAAAGCTAATAACCGTTTTAGTTTTAGGCTGAAAAAGTTATTATTATAATTTAGTTAGTGTGTCTGTAGTACATTTGTAATCTAATTAACTTAGCTAACATAATCAGCGTCAAGTTTAATTTAAATGATTTTATGATTTTTTGATGGCTTTTTTGTTTTTGAGGACGCTGAATTTAAAGTGAATATTACATTGAGATTTTGTGGAGTTTTTCAATGGATTAACAAATAGCTTTGAAAATTAGATTAAAAATTCCAAGCTTAATCGCATTAAGTTAATTTTCATAATTAGGAACACAACTTATTTAGGCATGTTTATTGAAAAATTATTGTAGCTTAAAATACGATTATTTTTGATATTAATTAGCGTTCAATAATTAGTTTCACAGTGCATCATAATAACTCTGGGGCAACTTTGCCGTTACTTATTGATGTCATTCAAAAAAAGTAAAATGAAAATAAAAAATTTAAAATTTAGTAACTGTTGTTAACTAATGAGAGTAATATTAATAAGCTAAGATGTTTTTTATGATATTTTTTATAGTGATTTTTGAAGAATGTTATTATCGACACAACTTCATTACATTTAACATGGTATTTTGTGACGTTATAATTGAGGGTTAGACATTGAATATTAAATTGACGTATTGGCATCAAATCAACGTCATTAACATTTGAAACGGTATTATCGGTTATAATATATGATTAATTAAGGGTAAGTCTTAATAAGGGATAAAATAATTTATTTGGTTGTTGGGTTGTATTTTCTCCGGAAATTTGCTCAAATGTACTTTTTATTTTATTCTTTCTACTAATTAGATGTCTGATATTAGTTTCCTTAGCAAAAAGTCGCATTAATTTTGTAACTCGTTTTCCGCTATGAATTATTGATGAAAATCAATTTTTGAATAGCATTTTCGAGTGCCAATTCAACTTAATTGTAATATTCAGACTTATCGATTTTTGTTTGCAAAGTCCACTTCTCTTCCACTTTTTCCTTAACAAAAGCCGGCTTTTATGTATTCAACATGCATTTACAGTATATGTTAAGTAAAGTACTGTAAGTAGCCAGCCAAACGTAATAAAAAAAGTTTTTTAATGACGTCGTTAAATTAACTAATGACATCAACTGATGCAAAAATATTCCGAGAGAAAGAGATTGTGCAACACTGCTTTTCATTTAATAACTTGGAGATTAATAATGATGAACGTGTTTTGTTTAGTTTATTACTCGACATAACAAGATGCACTGTAATTGTTTTTCAGCTACGGTGGCCCATATCTACAGTTTGTTATTATTTTTCAGTTTTGAATAGAATTTAAAATGATGCATTTTGCTTTAATTAGTGCGATTGATTGATTGATTGATCGAGCTTATTATTCAAAAGTTGAACCAGTTGAATTGTACAGTATTTTACTTGCTCAAAAGTCTGTGAAATTTATTATGAAATTTTAAGTAAAAAATGACTTCTCGTGTAACAAGAACAGTTTGATCACGTAAAAGATAATTTTGATGGATCATAATTGAGTTTTATGTAAATGGTAAACGCTCATTGGGCATGTAAAGTGGTCATGTGATGTTGACCTGTGTTAAATAATTCAAATCGTCTCCCTGCAATTCTACCCTTCAAACTCCACACCCAATGCCTCATATCACGCACACTAATCTTTTTTTTCATCAATTATATCATACTTTTCATGCCTAGATATTTCATATTGTGGCTAAAAATTCAACAATCCAAGGTCGAAATTTACTTGTATTTAGGGCGTTGCTTTCAACAAAAAGTAACAAATAAGCTCATTGTCTGGTCAAATTAATTGATATTACTAACTATATTTGAATATAACAAATGTACACTGTATGCAACAAAAATTTCATCAAAACTAAATATTTTTGTAACCATAATAAGTCTTTGACACTGATGAGAATCGCTGAATTATGTATTAAAAGCATTTTTTTAATTATTGAATGGCATTAGACAGTTGTGATGGACAAAAAACCGTAGGTCAGAAAGGTTAATAGCCATTTTTAAATTAATTAGGTAGAGTAATACCGGTGCCCATTTCAATTTTGAAGTTGGTTGACATACATAACTTGTTTTTGTATGGGAACAGTATATTGATTTTTTGTTTATTTATTCATTTTCGTATATGTAAAACGCATTGAAGTGCTGTATGGTATGCGTATATGTATTGTGTGGTTGTGTTTTTATTAGGGTGGCAGTCGGCTGGTACTGTACTGTATGTTGTGTTGTGAGATCAGTTGTGTAACTGACAGCTGAGTGATGGGCGTTGGTTCCCTTTTTTTTTTTTCTTACCCAGTAAAAATGAATAACATGGTTGAATAGGAAATACTTTTAATCGGCGCAGTGGATGGTTTACTTTAGTTGTGGGATATTGTTACGTGAGAAGTGGGTGAAAGGGTTGTAGTTTGTAGAGAAGAGACTACTGTACAATGTAATATGTACTGTATTTTAGGCTTTAGAAAAGCTGCAATTATAATTTGATGGCACGAAAACAGGTTTACAGAGGAGTGACAAATTCTGGTCAAATTTATAATGTTTGAGAATGCATTGTTGTTGCAACTGTTGTTAGGATGATGTTACGAAGATCAAATTTTTATGACTTTAGATTTTTTAAACATTAATTTTGTAATTTTTTCTGTATATTATTTTACCAAATTTAGCGAAGTTAATATAACTGCATCATACAGAATCGATTTAAAATTTGTTTTTGAAAATGTTTATAAAAATGCAAACTAAATGAACATCAAAAATTTAACTAAATATTGATTAAAGAATCTAACTATGAATATGAAATTGTTATTAATTACATAGTTTTTAGATATAACATGATTGGAAATTGATATTTCAATGGAGATACTGTATAGTAGTTTGCATAGCCACTTTTTTCTTGAATTTTTTTTATTTGTTTGTGATGATCGAAAACGATTTGTGTAAGTTAATTAAACTGAAAGAGTTAACTCAAATTAACATTACCTATAAAGTAAAAGTAGAAAAGAGAGAAAGTTGTTTAACATTAAAAAAAACTGAACAAAGGGCGTTTTAATGTTGTTGATAGCAGTTAATTAATGTCATCGATTTTCATTGGAAAAAAAGAAATTAGTTAAAAGACTTCATTGTTTCAGGAAATTACTGAAACTGACTTTGTCACGTGTTTTTATCAACTTCCGCTTTGAATTAAAACAAAACTTTTGCATTACAGAGTGTCCTCATTGCAGTCATCATGTTGACGTCATAGTATCATCTTGCGTGTAATGAGAAATTTAGGGCCCTAAAATACCTTAAACGAAATGCATCTAATTCATGGCAATTTTTTTACAATCTTAATATATGCAATAATTTTTTTAATAACTGGTTTTTAAATGTTACGTAATGCATAAATTTTTATGCTGTATTCGTTTGGCATCTTTTAAACTGGCAAAGTGTCTTATTTGTCCATTTCTTTTCTTTGCACTCAAATGCAGACATTATTTTTAGCTCTTCATTCTTTGTAAACAACGTAATTAAAAATGAATAAAATGCATTTTCTTGATGCTTTTAAGTTGAAAAAGTCTTATCCAAAAAGCAAAAAAAAGAAGAATTATAAGTTGTATAAAAAAAGCACTCAGCTCAAATTTGTTTTACGCTTCGATGGACCAATTGTCTTTTTTTAAGCCTAATTTAGACCGTCCTTTACTCTGGCTTTAAGTTTACTGGAACAAATGAAATAAAAAAACCCCAACTTAAACTGTTTCATCATCAGCGGGATAAAAACACAGACAAAAAAGAAAATTATATGATATCATCAATTTCTTTGTTTTTTTTTGCGGGTAAACAACAAGCATTTTATCAAGATTTAGAAAAGCAAAAATTTAATACTGTTAAAACTTTTTACTTTTAAAAGCATGATAAAACTTTTTGTTGTTGGATTTCTTTTAAGTTTCTGTTAGGGGATTTACTAATTGTCTTTTTGTTTTATTGCTTTTGTAACGATTTTAAGTGTTGTGCGTTTTAAAAGTTTACTTTTAGACTTTTAATAGTGATGAAACGTTTGTAAGCAAATGAAACCGTTTTTTTAATTGGTAATATTTAATTATTAAAATTGGTCATCAAATTACAATGGTGTATTTTATTATTTTTACTAGAAACAAAAGTTTTTAAATTATAAGACTTATTTTTAGTAACAATAAAGAAACGAGACTAAATACTATCAGTTGCAATGGTTATTTTTCTCATTTATTTTTGCTTTAGGGAAGGGCAGAAAAACTCTTAATTTCGAATGGTTTGATTTCCCAATGGGAGTTTTGCAAAGTGGTCAATTTGAATCAGTTTCGATATTATTTAAAAACTTAAATATATTGCCTAAATTTAATCAATTGTCCAAATTTCGTGCAAATTTCGTGCAAGTAAAATGTAACAAAAGTGATGCAAAAGATTTGATGTATAGGATGATGTGAGAGGAGCTTGTAAGCTGCTTTTCAACTGCTCTTACATCTCATATGACCATTTTGATTTGTAACAAATCTCTCATCTCGTTGACCAGCACAGAGAGACATGAACTGTGGTGTTTTATGGATAAATGAATGAATAGATGGGATGTTCTAGGGGGTGGTGAGTTCATGGGGGTTAGAGAAGTTGGGAGCTGGAGGGTTAGTGGGTGATATGACTATGACATGAATTATAGACGTTTGATGTACATGTTTCTATATTAGATTGTATGTGCAGCCTCATTTTATCTGCTGTTTTTTTTTCTCTTTCTCTCTTTTCTTTTTCATACATTGTTCCACATCTTTACATGACGTGAAACATGGATTCACCGTCAAATCGGATCCAAAATGGCGAATCATGCTCTATAATGACCTGTACAATCAATTTCGACAGCTGCAGACGTGTTTTATACATAATGAAAAACATTGTTTTTGGGATTCCTGTGATTAGAATAGACGCTAAGCTTCATTACTTTATTAACTTTGAATTCTTTATGAATTTTCTTCATTACTAAGTTGAACAATAATTTGATCTTTTAAAATTTTGTTTTGATGGCATTTGTTGATGTGACTTTTTTTAATTTCTGAGGTGATGAAATTCTGACGTTATGTAGTGTTCTGGATGCTAATTTAGGTTTTTTAAAAATGGGATACTGGAAATTAATTTCAAGTTAAACTAGCTATAAAAAATTGTTGAATAACTTTTCTTTGTCAAACAAGACTTGTGTATGTTTGAAAAAGTCCATTGTTTTTTGTTTGTTGTAGTTATGGAAAGGCAAAGTTGATCCTTTAAAAAGATTTAAATAAATCTCATTAGATGATGGAAAAGCGTTTAAGACGATGATCTCATTAGACTTTGACGTTTTGTTGACTCTGAGTTAGAAATAAGGGTTAGAAGGAGATGCAAAAGATAAAATGCCAGAAATGCACTCGAGCAGACACTATGCCATGTTAAGTAACTGGAATTTCTTATTCTCTACCACCCACGTCAAAACACAATTAATCATAGTCACGTGACCTGTTCTAGTTAACTTTTCTTTTACGAATTTGTGTCGGTGTTAATTTTTTAAACTTTGAAAAGGTCCATTGAAAATACTTGGAGTTGGAAATATTTTTTTATAAATTTACAAAACTGACTTAAATTATTAACACTAGATTTTAATTTATTAAGACAAAATTTAATGAATTTAAAAACAAAATTAGATTTTTTTTTAATATGTTAAATTTTAAGAGCCAGTTGATAAGTTAACGTTTTGTTAAAAAAAAAAGTTTTTTATCGGTAAGTACAAAAAAGCATGAAAAATAAATAAAAAGTCATGGTGATGTAGTGTATCTTACAATTCCTAACTGACAAAAAAATAACAAAAAAAGAAATAAATAAAGAATAAGCGGCAATGTTGGGTGTAGAAAAGAAAAAAGTGGGAAATGCCGATGAAATTCCCTAGCTTTTTTGTTGTTTGACATGCGCATGCGTAGTTGAGGGATACTAAACAGTGAAAATAAGTTGAATGATGGATACAGCGGAGAAAAAAAAGGAGAGATAGGAGTCCAAAAATAAATAAATAAAAAGTTTTTTTTTCTTAAGAAAATATTGTTTGAAATGGCAAAAAAATAAAAAAAAAAGTTGTTCTTGTAACTTTTGCATCTCTATTGGATGGATATAGACAAACAGACAAGGCGACGTCTGCAATAATGTAAAAGAAAATGTTGTCAAATAACAAACCGAAAAACTTTCAACGATTTTCTAAAGTCAATAGTGAAATGGTAAACGTCACTTTGGAAAATTAAAATTGCTCTACGTTGCTGCTGAAATGTTTATAAGACGTGTTTTAATTAGCGTCTAGTTAAAAATTTAACATACATTTTGTAACGACTCATTATTCTCCATTGCAGTTAATTGAAATAAAAGATGCTGCAGCTTCAAATTATTTTATAATTTAAATTTGCCAGTTTCTTAACGATTGGATAAATCTAATTAATGATATTTTATTTGGAAATGATTTTCTTAAAAAATAATAATAAATTTTATCCAGTATATTTTAATAATTGCTGTTAAATGTGTTTTACTTTTTTTTTAAAGATATGATTAAATTCTTGTATGTAATTAAATAAAATGGTCTGGAATTAATTTGCAATTGTCTGACGGTGAGTGCTAATGTTTGTCTTTGAGCATGCGTGCTGAATTCGTGAAGGAAATTAACATTTTATTTATGACGTCGCCTGGAGAAATCATTTATCCTTTTGGCGTAAAATGAACGTTTATTTGAAGTGTAGACGACGGAAGTACATTGCCACGCTCTGAAATGAAATCAGACCTGGTGGGTGGTGAGAAAATTTGTTTTGTTTATAAATAAATACATGGTGTGTCGATTCAATTTCATTATCACGGCATAATATGGAGCTACAATAGGGGGATTTTCTAGTTCTAATTTAGCCACACGTTTTTCATGATTTTAGTAACTGAAAAATCAAATTGAAGTAATCTGACTTGAGTTGAGCAGTGAAAGTTGTATTTGTTGTTTCTACAGTATGAATGAGAATGAGTTGATTAATCGTTTACGCCATTTTGGGTCTGAAAATGTTAACTTATCCGATTGCTATAATTCCGTATCCGTTACGCTGGCTACTACATTCGTTAGATGACGCTGGCGTGTTTTTTTATCTAGGCTTGCTTTGTACAGTGTATATATATATATTTTTTTGTTTTGTTGCAATTGGATTTTTCTCCTGTACTTGTTATCAATCACTTTAGATCGGATCATTCAACCAAACCAACCATTAGATTGAGTGTTGCGAAAATATTTTCTTCTCATCTTTAGAGACCCAAATAGAGTGAAAGACCAAACCGCCATCATTGGCACTGCGTTTTCATTTAGTCAAATCGGACGTAACGTTCATACGCATACACGTTGAAATGAATGATTGCTTTTCGGGAGTTTTTACATCAAATAAGCTCTGAAAACTAAGTATACAATAGTGAAATCTTTTATTGTAGTCATTTATTAATGCTTAAATATACAGTAATTATTCAGAGCATTTGTTATGGGAAGAAATTGGTTTAAGTGACGTCACTGGGTTTTTTGATTCCATTAAAATTTTACTGGGTGTTTCTTCAAAATATTATATGGCATCGTAATAAATTGACTAGTAATTTATTGTAGTTAAAAAACGAGTGACTTTTGTAGATAATTTACGATATCATTGTTAACACAATTGCGTTTATGATGGTATAGGGATTTTTAACAGCTTTATAGGGAATTTACAACGATGCAGTGTTGTGTTTGAAGTTTTGATGATCCACAGGGAAAATGAAAAGTCGTTAAAAATACAGAAATTTATATATGATTACGATAGTTCGTTGTTGTTTTATTACTTTTATACATTTATTATTTCACTTTCACTGCTGATGTTTTTTTGTGCAACAAATATTTTACAACTGCGATAACTTAAAAACGATTAAGCTTAATACACATCTGTTTGTTGCTTTTCTTGGGCTTGGGAGAGAGTTAATTCACTTTTTACATAAATATTATTACAGCTGTTAAATTTTATTACAGTATTTAATAATTCTCTAAGCTGAATTGTTGAAGCTGTAATTTTAAGCAAAATAAAAAATACGATGTGAAATTAATCGTTTATTATTTGATGCATATTTGCCATTCACATTCCAAAGGTGAAATTTAGTCAGTTTTAAGTTAAGTTTATTTGTCAACATAGTTTTGGGTTAAAAATCAGTTGTATTTGAACATAAAGTTTGACCTTTCTGCTTCTTTTTTTTTATTTATTAATTTAGATGGTCTTTTGACCTTTTTAATTTTGTGATGTATTGTTAAACCTCTTATTTCCATTCCACAGATGATGTCTCAAGTTCATTGCGCACCAAATGGAAATGTATGGTTGCAGTCAAGCGTGCTCTTTGCACTCGTCTGCCTCTGCTATTATAACTCATTGCAGTGCGGATTTGTCTTCGATGACGTCACTGCCATTAAGGAAAACCGAGATTTACGTCCACATGTTTCTGTATGGAAATTATTTATCAACGACTTCTGGGGGACGCCGATGCACAAGGTAGGATTTTAAACCATATTTTTTTTTTAAACTCGGTTTGTTTTCTTATTTGACCAAACTTGCACTCCCATGGCCATAAAAGTTAGTTTGAACAGTCATGTACTGTAAGGGTTTTGGTTGTATAGTAATTCGCATTTGTTTTGCTTGTTTGTAGACTTAGGCATGTCTTTGAAAAGGAAAGTACAGTATATCCATTTACTTACAAATATAGCAAATGTACTTTGGATTTTTGTAGTTATTTTGTGTTATTGATTGATTGATTGAGTAAAAATGCTGTTAAATGAAATGTTTATTTACTTGGGAAACTGTTTGGCTGAAGATAAATCAGCAGCCTAGTCTGTTTGGCAAATATTGACTTAGCAAATCCCAAATATATTTTAAGAGATTTTCATTTTTTTTCTTCCCCTTCCCCCTCTTTTCTTCCCTCCTCACTTTCTTTTCTATATAATATTTTATTTTTCTCTCGGCCATCTGAAACTTTAAAATATATTTGTTTTGACCACATTCAATTTCGTTGATTATTTGGCAGTATTGTTGTTCTATAGTACTGTACCGGTATATACTGTACATTAATTTAATTATTAGATTTCTGAACCTCAAACAACATCGTTTTGGGATTTGTTGGAATAGTACGTTAATTGAAAAATGTTATTTATTGGTCGGGGATTCCCAACATGCAAACCTTATTTTGTAGTTCTTAATTTGAAAAAGTTTTTGAGGAGATAAATAACATTAGGTCATCGAAGTCACATTAAGATAGCTGAATTGCAAGAATGTGGTCTGCGTACCAGAGTTTGACAATCAGTGATTATTTCGTACTATGTACTGATACACTTTAATACCATTAAATCTTTTGTCTTATTATTTCAATGCAATACAATTTGTATATGCATGCAAAATGTTGCATTGTTCTTCAAAAATCTTCAGTGCTGAAAACAAGGACCTTTAGCCACTTATGGTCTTGTGTCATTCGATGGACATCCATTTTATCCTGCGATGTTAGCAAAAGTGACTGTCAGTGAAAATATTATATTGTGGGTCAAACAAATTAAAAGGTCATTTTTGTCTTTGAATTGTTACATTCCCGTAGAGACTATGGGTCAAATGGTCATTTTGTCCCCTTCTCTTTCCTCTCGTTTCCATGTCCATGGATGATCCTTCTGACAATGTGGTGGGGTGTGATAGGGGTTAAGATCATGCAATACTTCTTAGACTGCTACATATTATATAGCATTGAATGTTTTTGGGTTTGGGTGTTTGGTAGGAATGAGATAAATCCTTATTCATTCTATCTCTCTTTTGCTCTCTTACATTACTAAATGGAATGAGCTTCAGTTTTTATGTACCAGCAACCTACATCTCTAAGGTTGATCGAAAACTTTGGATCCAAGAAAAGTCTTGCGAGACTAAAACATAAGCAATTCGCTGGAATAGACTGTAAGTTTGGCATCTGGACTGTGATAAAGCAATGAGTAATATTAACTAAGAAATTAAGGATAAAAAACTGCCTTTATTTTCTAGTGATAAATGCAGAATGCCAGATGTAAATTGTAACAGGCTTGAAGAAATTGTTTTCTTTTACAATATTTAATTGAAGAAATGGTTGGTGGACATTAATATTTAATGAATTAGTGTTTAATTATTTTAGGACAATGACTTTGGGTCTTAAAAGTATATTTAGATTTCATTTAGCAATCAATTTATGGTTTTGTGAATCTTGTCTTGTACATAATATTTAGCTAGTTGAAGTGCAATTAAGGTACCAAGCGAATTTATGTGTTAATAGGTAGTTTAGTCCAGTAATTTAGTGCAAAATTCTTTTAAAATTTGAGTGAGTTCTGGCAATGAGAGCTTGGGTGATGGATATTGAGCTTGCACATTCCATTATCTTTACTTTTGGATCAACCATTTGGGCTTTGAAGAGCTGATATGGAGACTAAGAAGAAGAAATCGATGGAGGGCATGTACATATATCGAAAGAAAGAAAAAGTAAGGGGGAAATGTTGCGAGGGTGTTGGTAGAGAAGAAATCAATCTGATTGATATAATGGATGAAATGTGGAAGGAAACTGAAAGTTTGGGAGTTGATTGAGGGAAGGATTGGTTTGGGTTGAGAAAAAAAATGGATAAGAGATAGAGTGAATGAATGGCATCGAAGGGGTATTCATTGCCTCATGCAATGATGCTGCTGGGTGGTACAATAGTATGTGGTCAATTCAAAGAATTGAAAGATTTTAAAAGGGGTGGGGTCGTTGGAAAGAAGTAGAAAGGGCAGATGCAAAATTTGGCATCGAATTTTTTTTTTCCTTGGGTGTGTTCAAGATACAAAAAAAACGACATTGAGAAAGGCAAATCGACTTTTATTTATTTGAACGTTTAAGCTCAACCCAATCGGATTTACTTCTGACGTAAATCGTCTTAAATTTCGCAATATATCCTCCCGCGCGACGTTCTTGCTCAAAGAGTGCAGTCCAAAATACAGGGGTGCTACGATGGTCGAGTTTCAATAACTTCTTAATTCAGAAATTTCTTATTATTCAAAATCGTTGAAGTTTAAATATCGAATGTACAGTATTATTTAAGTTAACTGCAGGCAGTAGGAATCGCTAGATTGAAGTTTTTAGTTAAAATGTTGCACTTTTTAATGGCTAATAACTAAATTTGTTACTGAAATTATCAATCGTGTTATTATGTGGGTGATGCTGGGATTTCCAGTTTACTCTGTAATTCAGATTCTTTCTATTATGTTGAAATTTTTTTTTTGAATTGGTTTGTGTATTGGCCATTTCTGGTTTGAGCAATGTCCATGAAAGCGTGGATTATAATTCTGATGGGAAATTCTTTTTCATAAAGGCCAATTCAAAGTGGCAAATGCTTCACTTGTCCATTGTTTTATTGTTTTAATTGAATTTTTATGATACTGTATTTGGTTATGTGGATCATTGACTTGTAGCAATTCGATATCAGTTTATGCAACTTAATGACAATATTGTAAATTCGTCAGCGTGCAGTGGCGGCTTAGTGGATGTTATCATAGCTGTACACTATACACAGTAGTCCTGATTAATATTAACAGAACACCTAAGAACTTGTCCTGGATCTCCCAACTAAGCTTTAAGACAGCAACTTGACTTTCTCTTGAGGTTATATCTCGATGACGTGGCTGCTTAATGGCCATCGAGTGACATAATTCATGTTTTAAGTAACTCTGAAAGGCCGTTTCTCGACAAAATGCACATAAAACTACCCTCCAGATGATTTAAACAGACGTAATTTTATTTGAAAAGGCAGCTGAAAGTCCGGCTCCCATATTGCTTTAATATGTAAATCAATATTAACATAAATTTCTTTTTTTATTTTATAAAGGGGAACTGTCGAACTGAGGATGACATATTGTCTTTTTCCAATTTTCTCCATTGTATATATTGCTGGTTGCATTGTATGATGCTTGTCAAACAGTGTGGGGTCTTAGGAAAATAACCTACATGGATGTACTATATGTGTAATGTCCTATTTTCATGTATTGATACAATACACGTTTGTTTTATGTATCTATGATGTGTCCTGCGCGTTTATTTAGATTTTTTTGATATTCAAAATATGAACGTTTGGCAATATTAACATTTAATGTTGTCTATTTTATTATTTAATATGGTCTGGGGTTTTTTTTGTTGAGTTTTTTGAATATTCATGTTTGAAAAGTATTACTACTGCATAATATTTTTTTTTGCGGCTTTTCAATCCTCAGCTGTGTAGCTTGCAGAAAAGGCCATAACATGTTGCTGTAACTGTGTATCACTATGTATGATGAATGACCTTGTCCAAATACATTATAAGCTTCTCTTTCGGTGTATGTGTGCGTGTCTTTATTCCCATCTAAATCCTTTATTTAGGTCATCAATGATAATGTTCCCTTTGAGGCGTTTGAAGTTTGAACAACTGTCATTTTACAGCTCAGCTCAGCTCCTACTATCAAATATAGTCTTGTACAATTGTTCTCGTGCATGCATATTAACAGTGCAGCATCCATTATACAGTAATAATATGCTATACAAACAAAATCGAATTTTGCATGCCGTTTTTACTTGAAATTGGCGAATAATGTTGCAAGCGTAAGAATCTGGTGTGGAAAAATGGTTTTTTTTGGTTGGTTTTACGCTGAGAATTTTGTGGCATCATCGAGTCATAAAATAAAACGTATTCAGAGGTCTCCCGATTTCTGAAATCAATATTTTAGGTTAATAAAAATTAATTTAAGAGCCGATTTTGATTACAGTAAGATGACCCAAAGTAAAATTTCGTTTGTAATAAAGTATTATTTAATATTTTTTAGATATTTTTCTATTTATTTGCAATTTTTTATTGATTTTAATGGGTTTTTTACATTTTATTTTAGTGCATTTGTTTATTTAAAATAAAAATCGATTTTTGACTAACTTTTTCAATTGATGTTAGACTTGAAATTTTACAATTAAATGTTTTATTTTTATTAACCGGGTTTTTTTCTTGCAATATTTTTGTTTGTTACTAATGATGATGCATTTCCTACTTCTTCATCTTCCCTTAAAAAAAATGCATTAGTAAATTCAAGAGACATGACTTGCATTATTATTATTTTCTTCTTTATATTTATTTTATATGCAGTATAAGCTCATGGGATGTTTGTATTATAGTACACATTCACTGTGCGTCCCACTGATAACTCATCCTTAATGACTTTTATATATTTAATAAATTTTTTTGCTGCATGGATATACAAAAGTTACTTTGCTATTGTTTATTTATGCGTTAATTCAATTCGGAAGTGATGTTACTACTTATAAAAAATTAAATTTGGTTACGAATGATGTTTTTCTTCCTTTTTCTTTTTTCTTTTTATGAATTTAATCAAATTGAGAGCGGAATTGTTGACTTTTTTTATCAGACATGATCTTTGTTTACAACGTGGATGTACATTCAGCTGCATTAATCGAAATCTGCATTAATTATCAGCGGTTTACAGTTACAGTGCAGTGGTTATCATTTTTTTTATTTAAGACATTGTTAAAATCATGGAAAGTACTGAATAATAATGATACAGGGTGATCATAAGATATGAGTTCACATTTATGTTGGTAATAAAGAAACGGGAATAAATTGCATTACTCACAATTGATATTTGTCTCTTTTCTTTAATGACAAAACTTATCAATGAAAAAATGCGAATAAATTACGTTGATTACAATAGTTTTTTTTTCTTTTCAGTGTAAGAACACATATCTTATGATCATTCTGTATAAACCTAGCATTGTAACTAACACTGGTAGCTTTACCACTTAAATAAATTTGATTTTTAAAGAAAAAATCCATTAAATCCATACAACCAAATCAATATTAGTGAGCTTGAAAAGCTGGTAGGTTGAAAATTTAATTGATTTTATTTTTGCCATGGTAAAGAAGTGTAAAGAGGTGTTTGTTAAGCGACATATTTAATCAATTGCTATTGAAGAGTGGGGTTGGTGTCGTAGGGTTTGAGGAGTGAAAAAAAATACACATACTGTACTGTAAGTACATGTGTAAGCTGTATTACACTTATACCGGTATTTGGTCATGGTTGACTTATTACACAAGTATGGAGAGATTTTTATTATTTTTTTTTTTTTTTTTTGGGAGTGATATGCTAATGATAGGTAAATAAACCTTTCCTCAACTACACTTGTGCCCCTTTCAACTCCTCCCTCCCCTTTTGTTACATGCTTTTGAGGGTTGCCAACGATGACTTATTGTTTACCAGACTACAAATTAGTTTTTCTTATCTGTGTGAAAAAGCAAGTTGAGAGAAAGAAAGATGAGTATGTGGGGGTGAATAAAGTTTGTGGGGATGGAACATTTTTGAGAGGGTAAGTTGGGAGATTTCTTAAGGGTTTTTAAGATCTTTTTTTTTTGTTTGTTTTTAGAAAGAGATTAATTGAACAACTTTCTTCCTTTGCTTTAGTTTTTATGAATTTTCAAAAAAAAAATCTAAACAAACTAGTAGTTCAGCACTTTAGGCATTGTAAAATTATAAAACAAAATGTCAACAGACAATTTATCTAGTTTTTTTTATAGTCGTTTATTTTTATAGTCAAAGTGATCAGTTTTGTTAACTTTGCAAAAAAAAATTAATTTTAAAGTATTGGAATTTTTTAAGTTTTTGCTTTTGTAATTTGGAAATATAAGCCACTTACAGTAATTTAAAAATACTGTATGAACATCTTGTTCACAAAGTAAATTTAGCTTGTATTTATTTTATTTCAGAATTCTAATAGCATACAATAGTACAACATTGATCATGGCCAAATTTAATCGATACTATTGCTTTTAGTTTCCTAGTTGTTTGCATACTAAAATACAAAAAAAAATGCGATTATTTAATAAAATGCTTATCTTAAGATGGATGATTTATGCTGTATGCATTGTAGTACAACTGTATAATGCAACTTTTAATGACGTCACCATTTAATTGCAAGCCCTATGGATTGAAATGAGATTTTTTTCTCAGATCTTTTTTTTTTCTTATTTATTATTAATGGCTTTTGATTTCGTTTGCCACTTTCACAAATACATTCCCTCTTCTCTTACGCTAACTGTAAGACGCTTGGAATAAAAAATTTCAAATATCGTCTGCTACACTCACTCTATACACATTTACGAGCTTTTTAACGCTTGCTAAATGCGGTTAGACGTCACCACATGACGTCCAAGATGAATACACACTACCAAAAGTAAAAAAAAATCAATATTTCACATCTGGAAGTTTAGTAACCTCAATGAAGATGTATATTTAACAAATAATTAACTATATTCTGACGTCATAACTTTGAAGTTTTTTTTTCTTGTTTTAGATACATTTTTTAGTTCCTTAGATATGGATAATCTTTTATTTTATTTGATTAAATTTGTATACAGTACAGCATTTTGACCTAATTTTTAGTTTATTTTTCTGCTTTAAGTCTATTTAGGACATTTTTTATTCGGTTTTTACAATTTTATGAAAACCTATAGTTTAATCATTTTACAATGAAATTTTTTGTGTAATATTATGTGAGAAAAAATTGAAAAGATGCAACTTTTGTGTCAGTCATATGTCAACTTAGTAATATTTTTTTTATTTAAATAATTGAATTATTGACTTATTGTTGTTTACACAACAATACTGTAATGTAAGAGTTGGGTTCGTATGAATCGATTTGTTTTGGTTGAGGGGACTGGAGAGAATATTGATGGGATGGATGGAAAATAAGATCTTCAAATTATGTTATGGGGATGTACGAATGGTCTATTTGATAGACGTTTTAGGTACTGTGTTGATGTCTCAAACTAATTTCTAAATTTTAAACTGCGGAATGTGGAAAGTTTGAACACTGGATGAAGCACCGTGTATACAGTACATTAAGGCATTTTGTTGTTGTACATTGCAGCATCATGTCGCTACACTGGTCGTTAATATTTAGTATTAATGTAATATCAGCCATTTTGTATTATGTATGAGCTGTTAAGCCTTCGATATTGATCGTCAGATATGGCGTTGGAAGTGGAAGGTAGAGAAGATGACCAGTGGCGTAATTTGATCATACAAAAGGATTCTGTGGTTTTGGAAATTTGATTTAAAAAGAGTGAGTACGCTATAACTGCGTCTTCCAACTCGTTGACTCGCGTGCCGATTGGGATTTATTTAAGGGTAGAAGCGGAATATTGAAGGGCCAAGTCAATAAATGAAAGTTACAACGGTTAAATTTAGCACTGGACTAAAAACTTTTATATCAAAATGAATGTAGAGTAAATTGCAAATGGAAATAGTCAGGTAGTGGTTGCAAGTTTTGGAGATTAATTTCCTGGAGGTACGTTAGCAGTAAATGGTTGGGAACCGCTGCTTTCTGTACGATGGGGTTTGGGGAGGAGGGAATAGGGGTGGTGAAGTGGAATAAAGTTAATTTTCGCAGTATACTTTGACTGTTGGTTTGTATACAGTATTTTCATACAGAATTTTTTAAAAGTAAATTTTTGTGGATGTTGTCACAAGATTTACAAGCAATGATTTGATATTTATTCGTCTGCCGGAAAAGATATTGATTCAAATCTTTATCTGACAACATTGACACATCAAAAATGCACGGTTGTGTACTTTAAACCAGCTGGAAAGTGTCATCCACTTTAAAAAAAAATAAAAAAAAAATACAAGTATCTAACAACTTGTACGATGTCGATTTAGATGCAAAATCAAAAAGTAACGGCAATAAAATCAAGTTTTTTTCTTATATTAATACAGAATTTGCCATTAGTTATTTCATTATAGTAGTTTTTAGAAACTCTAAATTAAACAGTTCAATAATTAATGGAACCGATTATCATTGAAAAGTTTGATCACTGATCTATTTATATTAACGAGCTTTTTTACGCCATAATTAACCATTTAATCCAGTAATTCTCATCATTATAATGTTATATAGTATGTGACATAAAATTTATCAACGTAATTGGGCATAAAATCAGCGTAATTTCAACGCTTTAACATGAGAAATGACGTAACTGCGAGTTAAATTAGCAATAAACTTTGCGTTTACGTTACTTTAAGTTTGGCACTGTAATATTCAAGGATCGACAGTGATAATATAACCAATGGAAGCTAAAAGTGAATATAAGGCTTTTCGATAAGGATTTGTTTGAGGGGAATTTTGGGAGGCTTTGGGGGTGAGGGTTAGAATATCGGGTAGGTACAATTTATCTTATTTAATTTAAAGATGGCGTTAACATAACCATCAATCAGCTTTTAAGGCACTTGCACAGTTACTCTTTGTCGTCGACTAAATTTAAAGTAGGCGTGGTCTATGTATAGTATAAAAGTGCAGAGAGGATGCGAGAGGTGGATTTTTGTATATATGGTGGTTTAATCTTGGGGGACAAGTGGGTGGGATGTAAAAGGATGATGATGTGGGACCTCAAAATGAAAGAGACGACACACACACATACGCAGAGTCTAATCTACTTTTACTCATTTATATATACAAAATCCATTGTTTACTTAGCCTGAGAGACAAGAGAGAGAGTGCTGTTGTAAGAGAGTGAGAGAGCCAGCGTGATGGAAAAGGAGAGCTGAAAAATGTTTGTAAGGCGAAGGCAAAGTAATTGGACGAAGCTGCTACAGCTGATTAACTTCTAATGCAATTTTAACCAAACACGGACATGTCATTAATTTTAATTTACGTTGCGGTACTTAAACACATCTATATAACATTGGAGGAGGATTTGGTGGGCGGTCGCGAGAGCTTTTATGCAGACGACAACATACCCGATCAACTTGACGTTGGTTGTGTTGGAAGTTTTTAAGATGAAAAGTCCATCTGTTTCAAGTTGCTTCAAGTTACTCTCTATCATTGAGGCATTATTTATCTCATTATTTTTGGTATTTTTTCCACCTCATTTTTTGACACTTTTTCTTTATTAAGATTGTGTCCTCTAGCTTTGTTTCTGTTACTTTAGATGTTAACTAAAGTAACTATATGATAGTTTTCCAGCATCGTTCTGTCTTTTGTTTGGTATAGCATTGTTTTGTCGTTTTAACACGATGATGTTAGTAACATTTTGTGAGCTTGGTGGCTCTCGGTATCGGCAGAATTTTAGTTCTCTTATCTCTCGTCATTTTTCCTCTCTTTCTATTTTCATCATTCTGGCTGTCTCTTCTATCACTTGACAACTTTCTCTTGTTTTCTCATCGACATGCTCCTGCTTTTGTGACATAGGAGAAATGGGCTTGAAGTGAAATTTTCATCATTTAGTATTTTTGGATAAATCTCTTGGATTACGCTTTTGCTGATCGACTCCGACTAATCCTTTGAAAGACTTTTCGCTAATACGTTTATAACACCCCATAAATTTATATATTGAATATTTTCATCGTGTAATATGTGCGTCTTATTACATGGATATTAGAACAATTTAGTGCCTGACAGTATTTACTTAACATAATAAATTACAGATATTTTGTGGGGAATTTTTTAAAGAGTAATTTGTAATTTTCTTTATTAGGAGAACTTTATGAAATGTTATGCGTAAATAGTACAGGTATTTTTGCAGTAACGTTTTCTGGTCATTTTGTCAATTTGAGTTTTGTTCAGAATTTATTTTTTTGTCTGGTAATAATTTAGATGTTTCTTTGGTGGACTGTTTACACGTGTGTTAAAGATTAAAATGCTTGGACATTGATGAAAATGGATGATGTGGCTTTAAAGCTAATTGGTTGTTTGGGTTTTGGGTGTATTGTCGGCAATTTAGTTGTTTCATTTAGCTAGTGGACAGCGGTCACGTGTATGTGGACAAGATGTGTGGTCATGCTTTTCAAAACTTAGCTGTAATTCCCCAGACAAATTTATTCAGTTAAAAAACTACACACACATTGTTCACTCGAGCTCATTCATTCTGTCTGTGAGTGTGTGTTTTTAATTAAAGAAAAACAAGAAAACTCCCAAAAACACATGCAAGCGTGCAGAAAAGCGTCAACACGCCATCTGATTAAGACAACAGAAAAAGCCATTTTTCCTTAGGGAAATGTCAGACACAGTCAAACTGCAGCATTAAAATAAACTACAATCAATGTGCACAGCCACTTTGACATCATTTTTATCTTTTATGCTGGAAATTCACCAGCGAAGTCGTCTGTTAAAAAATTATCTAAATATTCATATGCAAAATAATATACAGTAGTTAATTTGGGGAGTTTTTTGGTCAAAGTAAAGCCCTGAAGTCGTCTTGCCACTTTGTCAAGATGGTTAAAATGCGATGACTGTTTTATTTTTATTTATATATAACAGGTTTTGATGGAAAACTGTTAGTGATGTTTTTATTACGTTTTTCACATGTCAAAAGTGAGGAAATATTTGGTCAGATGTATGTTTTGTCTTCTATATGGAATTTCTTATGCAGTTTGACATGGTCAATAAGTAAAATAAATCCAAAATGGAAGATGTTTTTTTTTTGACTTTCGTTTATTGTTGTAGTTTTTCATGTTATGACATGATGATTAAAATGTGGCAAATGTCAACAGCAGGAGTGACGATCTTTACTCTGAAGTGTCATAAATCATCAGCCATTTTATTGTGAGAATAATTATTGATCAAATATGATAATTTAATATTTGTTTTTCGGTTTTAAATCTTGAACGATATTGCAGTTTTCAATGTCACAGATTTTGGTAAATTTTTGTACTTTTCTTTACATTTTTTACACAAATAATTGGCTTTTTTACAATTTCCAGATTTAGTAATTTTTACCAGTTTTTAGTTCATTTCCAACTCTTTGTGACTTCTAATTTGACAGCCACATTTTAGCTTAAAATAATGCCAAAAGTGATCAATATTTGATTGAAGTCTCGTAGGAATTTTGAAGTTTTTTTTTTCATAAAATGTTTTTATTTTCTATCTTGCTGAGCATTTGTAAATGTTTAAAGATTGAAATTGTACGTGACATTTGCGTGTTGTTCAGTTTTAGTTTTTGGCTGCTGTGAAGTGACATAATCTAGAGTGACAGTGAAGGACCAAAGAGCTACTGACCTATAATCAAATTGAAAATGAAGAGAGAGACTATTTGTGGCTCTCTGTGTCTATTTGGCTTCAAGTAGTTGCTCATCTTTTGCTATATAGAATTAAAGCCATGGGTTGATGCCGTTGACCGGAAAACACAGCCACCACTGCTGTTAGGAAAGTTGAATTTAGCTGAGTAGGGAGAAAGAAAAGTGAAAAAATATTGATTGATTGATCGTCATACAGAAATAAGATGCTATTTTTAGGGCAGCGTAACGACAATTTGAATCAATTCAGATTTACATTCACATACACCATGTCATTTGTGTAAATAACAGGAAGTGATAAGATTAATTTAATATAGCAAATCGTACTATTGGTCGATGCACATGCCAAATAACGTAAATTATAGTGCTTATGGTCGCTACAACTAGGGCATTTAATTTCAAAATAGTAAACCTGGTGAAGCACATTGATTTTTATTGGTGTTTTACTGGTTTGCGTGTGTAAGATTAGAAAGTTTTGTTTCTCTAATGAACAAGTAAGAAAAATATTTAATTTAATAATTATACTGTAGTAGGTTGTTGTACTTCAATATGACAAAAAATATAACTTTAGTAAAGTTTTGTGTTGTAAAAATTCGGTGAAGAGGAAAATTACTTGTATAAACAGATAAATAGCAAAGCAAGTACAAAGAATTTTAAAAATATGTTACTTGAAAGAGATGTAAATGTAGTGAATAATATTTGAACAACTAGCTCCGAGCACGGAAACGATATTATGTAGAATAAATTAACAAAAATGAAAAATAAAGTAAGGATAACTTACAATTTAAAAATATAGTAACTTGAGATTTTGCGATTTTCAGTTTGTAATTAAGAGTTTACGAAAGTTCAGATTTTTTCAAAAATAAGATACCAAAAATAAACTAGGTTTTATACTGTATTGACTGATTTTCATTTATTAAGTTATTGGATGTTATTTTGGTAAACAACTTAAATTTTAAAAACTCTAAACTAATAATAAAGCATCTTTAGTTAAAATAACATACCGGTAACTTTGAATTGGTTTTTGCAACTGTTATAAAAAGTGGAATCTATTTAACGCGAACTCCCTTAACACAAATAATAGGCATTTCCATATATTTTTTCTGTTAACATAAAACAAAGTCGTTTAACATGAAATATTTCGTCTTTCCAAATGAACAAAATGCAAATACTGTGCCTGATGGTGAGAATGTAGAAAAAATCAAACTTTTTGTAAAATTTTAAGTTTTTATAAACAATAACTACAAATTCAATATATTTTTATTTGTTTTTATAAAAAAAAATTAAAATTTTATTTTTTCTTAAATGCATGCTGTACATTCATTTTTTTGTTTTTTTATGTTCCACTTAAAGTAAAATTCTTTTAACTTGAAGAAATGATTCGCTCTTGACCATTTTGTGTTAAACGGATTTAACTGTATTTTCAATTATTAATACAGTATATGTGGCATTTTTCTATTGAGTGAAAATCTGACTTGGTTTCTAGTACAAAAATCTCAGTTATTAAGTGATGAAAAGCATATTTGTAATTTGATTGATACACTCCAGTAAATAAACGACAGGGGAAAATGGATTCATGTTTATAAGTCTAAATGGATTGTTTGTGGGCTTGAGAAGGGAGGAATATTTTAGAAATGGAAGATAAGTTTTTGAAGGTGGATAAGATGAAAATACATTCAAATAGAAGCTTTTTCGATTTCATCAATTATTTACATGTTAATTAGCAGTCTGTTTGCATATGCACTTACTTGTGGTATTTCTTATTATTTTTTATATTATTGTATTGTTGTTATTGATTCCAGATGATAGAAGTTTAACTTACAGTACATGCTATGAGTGCTTTTTTTCTTCCATTTTATTTATTTTATATTTAGCTATTATTTTTTATAGATGATTTTTTTCTATTATATGTTTGCTTCATTTTCACTTTTTCTATTTTCATCTTTCGGTCTTCTTTATCAGTCGACCTTTCTTTGATCATTCTGCTGCTTCAACCTCTATTGAATCGAGTTTTAGTTTTTTCTAGCATCATTCTGGTTCTTCCTAAATTCAGTTTTAACGCCTCTCTAGCATATTGTATCTTGGTTTGAGTAATTTTTAGTGTTTAATTCTGTTCTACTTTGGTGTCCACTCTGATTTCAATTTGTAAGTTTAAACAGTATTTTGTTTTTAGTTTTATTTGGTTTTTTTTAAGTACATTTCTCATTTTCATCATCATTTTGTAATTGTTTTGATGCATAATTATCATTTTTTTAATACTTGAATAAATTATTTTTGGGTACTTTTTATGATTTTATTTCATATGGTGTCGTTGACTGTTTTAAGCGTAATTTTGTTTTTTATTTTTCAACTCATTTTATTTTGGTCTATTCTTAGCACTTCTCTATCACCATCTTCATTATTGTATTATACCATCTCCTTGGTTTCTAGCAGCACTTTTGTTTCATCTCTTAAGCATCATTCTGTCTTTTTCGTCATTTTAACTTGCTTTCTATTACAGATATTTTTTTTTTCTGCATTTTTCCTTTATTTTGGTTTTTACTTTCTTTGCCGTTTTCTGGTTTTGTTACTGTTCTGCATGGGTTTATGTTTTCTCTTTCAATATATCTAGCTTTCATTATTTTCGTGCATCATTCTGCTTTTTCTTTCTTTTATCATTCCAGCTTGTCTTTTGTTTACCAATGCATTTTCTCTCTTTTCAAAATTGTTTATCTTCATAGTTTATAATCTCTGAGCAAAATTTTCAAGTCAACAGAATTTTACTAAGTGAAATTGGGTTGTCAGATAGTGGGGCGCGCTGAGGATGAGGGAATTGGATTTGGCTTGGTACAAATGGAAAGAATACAAGGGGTGGGATGGTGACTGAAATCTTTTTTATTATTTTTTTGTTAAGCTAGTTGGCAGTATTGTAAACAATAGATGATAAAAAAGATTTACTGGGAGATTGGGCGAATCTATAACAACAATTAACAAACAAACATTAATTAATTGATATAAAAAGTTTATTAGAGCCCATTAATCATGTTGTAAATCATGTTAAATCTTTGTTAAATGGCTTATATTATCTTATGGTTTTGATTTTTTAAGTTTTCAAACGAAAATTTATATCTTTAATCATAAATTAGTTGGCAGAATTAATAATAAAAGATGAATAAATTGGTATTATGTACTAAATTGTCTTTAAGTAGGCGTAAATCTTAACAAATTTATTGGTATAAGTTTAGTGGTAAATGGAAATGTAGATAAATTATTATGCCATTTTTTATAGTTAGAATTTGTCTTTGCTGAAAGTTTAAATTTGTTGAAAATGGTATTTTTAAATTTTCTATTCATTTTTTAGTCGTCACAAACTGATGTCATTTAATTGATAAATAGTTTTCCAAAAGAGATTTAAGATGCAATTGCTGCTGCTTAAGATTCGATTTATTTTTATTTTGAAAAATATTCCTGATCCATTTTAATCCTTTCGAAATTAAAATTTGTTAATGGTAAATAAAATGTGTGCTTTTTATTGTCTTCACAGGACTTGTCTTTATTAATATTTAATATATAAGCACATAAAAGATTTAAAGTAAATCCTTTTTCTCATCTTTTACTTTATGAAGATGCAACCTCAAACACTTTATGCAGTTTAAAATGCATATTTTGGGTTATGTGCTTAATAAAGTAGATTCTTATTGACTAATCTGTTTGTACAGGGTGTGATACTTACAGAGCATAGTCTAATTATAAGAAATTTATTTTTTTGCTGTTTTACAGTTGTATTATCTAACCAATTTTATTATCAAGTAAAATAATAATTAGTACAGAACTATAATGTGTACTGGTTACTTCATATTTTCTTGACTTTAACGTCACAGTGGAGTTTAAACTGAGCAGTTTATAAGTCGAGATTTAAAACTTTCTTGATCTTACAATGACGTCAGTTTTCTGTAAGACACAATTATCATTAAGGTATCAGATGAAAGTAAAAATTTGTTATTGATTGAAGATGAAAACTGATGTAATATACTGTGTTAAGTTTTTGAGCATCACCCTGTATGATATGCAATGGAGAAAGTGAAAGTGGGTGATGGGAAGAGAAGAGATGTGGGATTAAATACTGAATCTCTTTTTTCCACTGGATTAATAATGTGTGTTTTGTAGGTTGTGTCTGTCTTTTAAGTTGTGTTGAGAGAGAAAAACGATTAGCTAATTCGTTGTCAGTTTTTGTTTTAATTAATTTCACACTTGCGTTGGATTGTAATTTTACCAAACACATTTATTACATAAAGATAAAAATAATCGAAATTTAGCAGTACCAGACGTTGTTTTTCCACTCTCAAAAACGTCAATTAGGTAATATTAATCATTATTAATTTTACCAGCTTTATTTATAGTTTAAGACTGATGCTTGAATTTAATAAACGTTTGGTTACTATGGTAATTTGACGTTCATGGAAGCTATACAAGTTATTGTATGTTAAGTTACTATGGAAACTGAACTTCGTTTGTTTAAACAATTGAATTCTAGATTGTTTTTATAATTTGTAAATTTTGCAACAATGATACAACAATAAAAATAACTCAAATGCGATGAATTTCAATTGATTGGGAATTAAAAAACCAGTCATAGGACTTTACCCTCTTTAAAAGTGTGGTAGGACAGTATATACATTTTATAAATTGCCAGTAATAAAAAAATTAATGAAAAAAAAAAAACATAATTACACATTTGAGTCACATGTCATGCTCTTCTTAAGTGATCATTATACTGTAAATGTTGCAATTTTTATATTAAATTTGATCAATGTTTTTTTGAAAATTGGTAATTAATAACATGATATTTTTCCATATACTGTACTTAACTTGCAATACTTTAATATCTAATTATGTATAATTAATAAGGCTTCATATTAACGGTAACTAGTAAAATATAAAAACATTTTTGTCTGTTTCGATCAATGTGGAAAAAATGAGATTACGATTATTGTTGCTGTTGTAATTACATATTTGCGTTGATTTTAATTATCATACAAATGGGAAATATTATTTTCGTATAGAGATAAGCTTAATAATAGATTTTGAATGGCAAATAATAATAATAATCATAATAATGGCGGCATGTATAGATATGAGCAAAAACAAAAAAAAAAAGTTGGTATAAGAGTAATATGAAAACGCCTATTTCAGTAATAAATATATGGATCCCATTAAATGACGTCAGTGGGTTCATGTAAATACACAAATGTCTAATCAAATGGCATACATATGCATGCATATACAGTAGATAATTATAATTAAAGGTTTTTTTGTTGTTTGTTTATGGTTACGTCAAACATTCACACTTTTATGTTTTTCTACATAACATGGCGCAGAAAATATAACTGATTGGCTTTCTATGTTATTATTGAATTGGGTTGGGTTTTATTATTATCATCGTCAAAAGCATTTCTTTTTTATTAACTAAATTACATTGCCAACCATATTGTTTTTTCATCTCTTGCAAAACAATGCCTTTAATTTGTGTCTAACATTTGAAGTTTGTAATTTATTAAATATTTTAGTGTCAATTACTGTTTAACTGCAGATGTTTGAACGACTTTGAAGTTTTTGTCCAACTTGTTGTTGAATTATTTTTGACAGTTTGGGAATGACCATGAGTATCGAACCAAATGACGTCAACGCTAAGCGCATAATCAAATTTAAAATAACTACGTGACGTCAAAATTGAAATCAATAATAAACTGAAAGACCTTAACTTATAAATGGTAGTTTAACATTTAAAACGTGTGTTTAAACACATTTCTTTAGCTACATAAGAAAGATTTGCAACTCCATTGTTTTCCAATAAAGAAACGGGAGATATTAGCACTGATTTCAATAGAGATTTGTCTCATCTCTTTATTGTTTTTTGAAGAAATGAGACTAAATTACAGTTTTCAATGGAAATTTGTTTCATTTCTCAACTGATCTTGAATCAACCGTTCTAAATTGAGGTTCTTAACTATTTCCTTTGTGTGTTTGTGCAATTGTGTGAAAGTTATTATAAAGATTGTATTAGTTTGCATTAGTTTTGATATCTATGAAAACTCTGCAACAGTAAATTTCTAAATTTAATAAATGCTTAGTAAGAGACATTTGATTGCTTTTTAAGCGATTACTCAAAATTATTATGATAATAATAGTCAGTTCTATTGTTGAAATGTAAGTGCATGATATGCGATTTATTCAGTAAGTTTATCTGCAATTGTGCACAGTACTCAATTTACTTTATCTGTAACTGCTGATTATTTGCATCAACAATGCTGACTTTTAATTATAAAATTAGGTGGTTTTTGGGCTGAATTGGGGAGGGGTAAGGGTAAGGGATGTGTAGAAGAGGGTGAATTTCTTATTCCAACGTAATTAAATGCAGCTCTCGTAATTTCGACGTCGAGAGACAGAATTTAAAAAGATGCCAAACACTGTTTACGTCAAAGTAAGACGTTCAACTTGTAACTTACACGTACACACGTAATGTAAATAAAGCGTTTTTTGTTCATTTGCTAATTAAATTACATGGTCAGAATAATAGATTTCTTTTGAAACGTAACTTTTATGTCATTGTAAATGCTGTAACACTGGATATTATGATACACTACAATACATGTATACAGGGTGCTCATAAAACCCTTAGATAATATTAAAAAATTTACAACAGAAAAAGAAAGATAAATTTAAGCATTTAATTAGCAAAACAGCTCTTTTGTTTAGTAAAAATATGTTTATTTTATGGTTATGCTTGTTTTATATGAAAAGTTTTATGCATTTTAGTCTCAAAATGAACTTTTTTTGTGATGAATTGTGTAATAAGATTAAGTTAGTTAAAGTGTGTGGGAAGTTAATGTTAATTTTTAATTGCGAGATGCAATATTTTCTAACCGTTAATTTTGTGTGTTTTTAACTAAAGTAAATCTTTGTAATTTAATAAGTTATAGAAAAATTTGTGAAGGAATTGCAAAGAGACAAGTCAGTGGCACATTAGTTAAGTTTTATTGTAGGGCAAAATGTAATTAACTAAATATTAGATGTTTTTAAATTATGTTCATGAATGGGAAGACGTTTACATACTTTGATCAAATCGATTGATTAAATGTTCAGTATTTCTTAAAACTAGTTGAGTAGAATGGTTAGTCGTTAAGAAGAATTTTTCTTCTTAATAAATAAAATAAATTGTGGCAGTTGTCTGATATTGTCATTGATACTCAATATTGTGTGATATATTATTATGTCTTCATTTGCATATTCTCTAATTTACATCCAACTTGAGTGGCATAAAAACACTCTAACATAACATAACGATATAAAAAATTCATAAAATAAACGTTGTTACGTTATATGATGTGACATTTATGCGTCGGCAGTACATAAAAGCTGATGCATAATAAAAAAAAACTCTTGTGTATTTTTTTGTTTAGGTTAGAGTAGGCGTGGCTTGCATACAAAATAGCTACTTAAATATAATTTGTATGTTCTGGGCCTACTATTATTTAAAGGATGGCTTTTGTTGTTGTTATTTCGTCATGCATTTAATTAGTTTTTATTAATTAAATTTGTTTTAAGTTATTTGAATTTTTAATATATCGTTATGCATGAAATAATCGAATTGAGTGAAAGAACTGTCATTTTTGCTCTCTTGTTTACAAAATTATATTGTTTATGAAATCAAAATGTTTTGACAGTGGAAATTCAGCGTATTATTTGACTTTTAAGTAAAATTGGAATTTTTACATTTTTAATAATTAACGACATGAATATTATTGGTTTATAATGGGAATTCTTGTAGTATTGAGATTTAATTATATAGGATGATCATAAAATATGTGTTCACATGTCAAATACAGTATATATTGTAATACATTTTTATTTTTTTATTGATAATTTTATTAATAAAAAACGTGGAATTTTAACACAAAACGGTCAGAACTGAAATATTGTTTCGTGTTAAAAGGAAATTTTTGTTTTTAACGAAACCTATAAATAAAAAATATTGTTATTAAAATGACATTTCTTGTACAATGGAAGTTTAAACTTTTTTTTATTTTAAACAAAAAATGCATTAATTTTTTGTTATAAACTAATTTTTTTGTTATAAACTAATTTTTTTGTT